>JAQZBX010112628.1:0-10177 GCA_029593785.1 Cabassous unicinctus | reverse complement strand
GGAAAAAAAAAAAAAAAGTAAAAATAAAATCTTAAAAAAAAAAAAAAAAATCTATCAGGCTTCCCACTGCTCCTAGGATAAGGTTCAGAGATCTCTTTAATGAGGTTCACAATGCCCCTCAGAATCTGGTCCCAGTATAACATCTCCACTTGCTACCACTCTCTTCTCCTCCAGGGTCTAGTCATACCGAACTACGCATGGAGCTAGACTCACACTACCTTCTGAGCTTATACACAAAATTTCCCCTCTATCTGCAAGGAAACTTCTCCTCCATTTGTAACTTCTCTCTCCACTTTTAACTTCTACTCATCTCAGCACTAAGTGTGCCTTCTTGGTAGCACTTATCAATATATTGTAGTTGTCTGTTTGCATTTCTATCTCCTTCCTACTAGTTTATAGCTGTATGAAGGCAAAGAGACTATCTTATTTTGTTTAGAATTACATCTTCATTGATTGACAAACAGAAGTATTCAGTAAATACTGTTGATAGAAAGAGAGAAAGAGAGAAAGAGAGAGGGGAGGAAGGCAGGAAACAAGAAAATAGTTCTTGAGGCACACATAGCACAAGAAAGTATGTAAGACACACAACCAGACACGTCCCATTCCTTTGTACCTTTGTAGGCATCTTCAAAGGATTTTATGTCTGTTACAAATATTCAAAAGGCTCAAATTCTTGAGATAAAATTCTAAAGTATGAAACATTCCTCTCATAATGTTCCACTTTCTTCACAACTTTTCTTGATGAAAAAAACAGCATCTTTATCAGTTTGTTTTTTAATGCCAAGCTATGTAAAGTTGTACATAAGACTCTCCTTCCTATAAAATTAAGTCAGTGAGAAATGCTAAGCCAAAGTCCTGAAAAACGTGACACAATGTGCCATATTAGTAAAAATGGTTACTTTCCCATGGTTTTAATATTATGTGAAGTTTTTAAAAGAAGAGATTAGCTTCAAAATGTAAAACCATCCATCTGATCTCGCACTCTGCAACCATATAATTTATGACTTGAAAACATCTACCTTTATGATAACATAATTTTGAAATCAATCATTTACAGCTTAATTCAAAATGGAAAGAGTCTAAAACTGATACTGTACCATAATACTGTCAGGGCAAACTGCTATATTATGGCTTTTGTGAATGTTCTTATCATAGTTCTATAACTAAAAGGCTCTGAAATCCTATCTGGAAATGCATTCAGAAAGTACAGAAACAAGCTACAGAGTCCTGTCTCTTCTCCCCTTCCCCACCCCTGAGCCCCCTCTTCCCCGATCTCTCTCTTCCTCTCTTTTTAAAAGAGTGAAAACAGATCATGTCTAAAACCTGATAAAGGTGAAAAGTACTTATCACTTAATCCCTTTCTGGATCTGTCTCTTTAATGAAAGGTGAATTTGCTACATGTGTACAGTGGAATACTAAACAGCAAGAAAAAAGGAAAACTACTACACGCAACATTTAGCTAGATCTCAAAAACACCATGCTGGGTGAAAACTACCAGAAACAAAAGGGTACAAACTGTATGGTTCTACTCAGATGAAGGATGTCCTTGCTTGCCTTTTGTGGACCCCAGAAAATTATGTTCTTTAGCTAACCCATTTATGTGCCTGTAAGCACAGCGTAGGTGGGGCCTTCTGATTAGATTCAGTTAAGGGACCTTGATTAAATCACTTGATTAGATCGACTTTGATTGGGCCTGTGAGCCAGAGATTATGGAGAATGTGGCTGCCACCCCACTGTACTAAGGGGGTTACGACTGTGCCCCAGAGATTGGGGAAAATGTGGCTATCACCCCAATGTTCTTGGGGGGTGAGGCCTAGAGCCTGGCCACCACCCAGATGCTGATCAGGGTGGAACCTAGAAGACAGCTGCCAGGCAAGCCCTTGGAAGGGGTGAGCTCCCATGAGGCCCTGAGGAGAAAACCATCTTTCTACAGATGAGCAAACTAAGACAAAGTACTAGAGCATGCAACACAAATCTGCAACAATAGAACTGAGAACCGTGATTGCTTTTGGTGAAGAGAGGGAGAATGACTGCGAAGGGGCTTGAGGGAACTTTCTGGGGTGATGGAAATGCTCTACATCATGACAGAGGTACGGATAACACTGGCAAACTGATCCAACTATACACTTAAGGTCTATGCATTTCCCTGTATGTAAGTTATTCCCCCATTTAAAAAAGAGAATGCTCCCGTCTAGCTCATTTAAAATTGTGTATTACTTAAACAAGAGAAATAATACTTGGTCTCTACAAAGTACTTAGTATTTTGTAAAATATATTGCCATCGCTCACCTGTGGTGCATGTCACTTAACTTATCCATGGAAAAAACATCTAAAAATCACATATAAGAGCAACTATGGGCTGAGGTGGGGATAAGGACTAGCAAAGATGTAGACTTTTCTAGTACTTTTCAAACTACCAGATCTGAAAATGCCTTATGAGATATTTTTTTTTCTGTCCTCTGCTACAGATTTATATGTTTTGTCTGCTATGAAAGGAATGCTTATGTCTGATCTCAAAGCACATGAAGAGAAATTTTGAGTACAGCCGTAAGGAAGCAACTCATTTTGTATTTCTTTTTCATAAAGGCTGATCACCATCAATAACAGCAAGTAAAGGACTCCTGTTAGCAGCCTCACCACAAATATATTTTCCATGTATAATAGACAGAAATTGCTAACAATAAAACCTCTTAATGAGCTTTGTAACTCAAGGTCTAGGAGGGACACTTAGCCAGCTTACAGACAGAGGAAAGGAACGGAATGGTGTGACTAAGTCAATGGATAAAACAGATATATTGTTTCATATGCATTTTAGTAGGCTGCACACAATCTACAAAATATGCATTTTCATTGGTTCTCTTTCGTTGACACATTTTTCTCTTCTCCTTTTGGGGGAAAAAGAAGCAGTCACATTCATGTGGCATTAGTTGAATGCCAAAGGCCAGCAAAACTTTCAAATCACTCACCTTATGTTGGCTATGTGCTGTTGCACAGGCTGATGCTGAAAATGGTCAGGCCACGGATGATGCAGGCAGAAGGATGGAGAGGGCTGAAGACAGCACGCAGTCTGATAAACAGGTGAATGGTTTGGACAAAGAGATGCAGAATACTCTGAGTGTGGCTGCATGCAACACGAGGCCAAAGCAGAGGGCGCTGCAGGGCCAGCCTCGGAATGGCACTCTTGACTGTTATGGCTAGTCAAAGGGTGATGATGGTATGGGCAAGGATGGCAGCACTGGGATAACATCTGAGGCGTTCTTTGGTTGTCTAAAGGCAGAAAGGATGATTTAACTGTGCCATTAACTTGCAGACATCCATTTGGACTCACTTTTGTTCTTGGTGCTTCTTTGGGTGTGAGCTGCTGGGCTGCAAGGTCTCCATCACAGGGGGTGAGGGGACTAGGGTGGGTAGCACAGGTTGTGATGCTGCCATTGCTCAAGACCACAAAGTCATTGTTCCCATTGCTCATAGCCATGCTCCAATTTCTTGACCCTGAGAAAAAAAGTGATAACAAATCACCCAGTTATGGTCAGGCAGGCAAATATGTAGAAAAGAGAGGTAAGACAGTTAAAACCAGCTCTTTTGAAATGAGGGTTCTTGGAGGAGCTCTGAAAGATTGGTAATGGAAACAGAACCAGCCACCATTATTAGCACTCCTCTTCTTTCCCCCTAGCTACCTCATGCCCCTTGAGGGCCCTCTCCTGTCACCATTGATCACCTTCCCCCACTCTACTTCTACTTTCAGTGCCTTTCTTCTCTCTGCATCCTATATGTGCCAAGTATCAGTTAAAAAGTAGAACATTTGGGCATGGCATTCTTCTAAGAGACAAGGCAGCTTCTGGAGAAATCTCTCTCAAGTCTCTTCCATGTTCTTCTCTGCGAACATGCAGGTAACCAGAACAAGTCTCTTTTCAGTCTCTATGCACATTTCATCCAATATGTAAACTACTCAACAGGGGCATTTCTGAGTAAAGCATGATGGAAGAATACATAAAGTTTCAACCTGAATACTAGAAACTAGAAGATACTCATTGTATTAGGATACAAATTTAGCACTATTGATTTATTTACTTTTCCAATAAAACTCTTCAATCATACTCCACCCCCTCATACAAATTCAGTTATATAAACATCAACACTATAAGAAATCGAAGGATTAACGTGCACATTAAAAAATTTCTTTATCAATTGCTTTAGTGGAAAGACAAAGCATTTAAAAACACCAACACATATATAAACCAAGTAGATGTTACTTTTTTCATCAGTTTTGAAAAGTGGCCCACCAATCCTCAACTTTTTTTTATGACCAGTAAGAGGGATTTTGAATTGTTACTGTAAATATAGCTGCTCTCTCCTTCATTAAACCATTCCTGGGTATAAAATGCCTGGTATAAAATATTCAAATAATATACACAACACAAAGCAATAGTAGTTAAATGTATTATCTAACTACTGAGAAAGCAGGGCGTATGCTGGAAAAAGCCCTAATCTGACCCAGGAGGCATAAACTCTAATCCTTCTTCTACCACTTTATTAATATGCCAAGATCTGCTCACTTAAGCCTTTGTTTACTGAAGAACATATCCTCCCTTTCGTTATCAAAAAAGAAAGCTGTATGCAGATGTTTTGAAAACAATAAAACATATAAATTAAAGGACATTTAAAGAGGCCCTATACTTTCTTTAGTTAGTTAAAATTTAAGATATTTATTTATAAATAACTAGACCATTTAGGTAATGCAGAAAGCAATTGCTAGAAAAGACAAAGGTAGGTATTCACCAGAATCAGAAACTTGAATTGTACAAATATTTTGTCCACACAAACCACTGGGTACACACTCTTTCTCCAACCTCTGCTGCAAGCCATGCTCCAAACCCTTCTCTCCAGACCTCAGTCAGGCAAGCCATGCCAGCTGATGGAATCTGCTGGGCTGAATAGGAAAATCAACATCTCCTGATCACCACCTTTCTTTCCATCAGGAGGATGGAAGTAAGGAATACTTTTTGTTTTGTTTGTTTGCGTTTACCATCCCAGGTGGTTAATATCATCTGAGTCTATTTTCTCATAAGCATTTAATTCAATCAATCTTTTTTACTCCCACACAGGTCTCAGGTGAGCTATACTAATGAGAAGTACCTAACAACAAAAATCCCCAAAATTCTAAAGTGAAACTGGATTTAAGACAGAGCGCCAACAACCTCTAATATCCTTGAAAGTGCCCTGAAATCTTCCCTTAGACACTCCACAATTTTCATTTGTTTCTCTATTCTCTAATTCTCATTATTCTAATATTAGATATTAAAGATATTCTCCATCTTCTAATAATTCTAATTATTTCTCAAGACAAATAATTTTTCTTTTTCTTGTTACCAGAATACAACAGTATCATTCCCTTTTGTTTTTACTACAAAGTCATAATTTTGTAGTTAGATAAAAGTTAAATAGATTTTTGTAGGCCAGTTGAGGGACCTAATGACCATTTATAACATTTTTCCCCACTGTGGTAAAATACAGTTCAAGTGCCAAACAACTGACTTACCCATGAATTTTTTGGAACACAGTCAATTTGTAACTTGGGGACTTCTTGTAATGAAGTAGGAACTGAAGTATAGTAAGAATAATTTGAACCCTGACTTTAGCTTATATTTGAAACAAGTCACATGAGCTATGATTCAGTATTTTTAATCATAAAATGGGAACAATCAAACTGACTTCATAAATAAGTTGTGAATAACAAGTAAAAAGTCATAAAAAGGAAAAACAGGAAAATTGTTTTAGGAAATGTCTATGGATAAAGGTCAGTGTATACATTTGTGTAAGGGATCAGGTGACTACAGAGAATAGCAAAGTTTCAATCCGAAGTCAAGAGCCAACCCTAGGACCCACACAGAGAAATATCTTATTTCTTTGGAACTGAGACAAACAAGAAAAAAAAAAAATTCAATCTGAGCCTAGGGTGGATGGAACCAATAGAAAAAAAGACACGATGGATAAAGAACCAAGATTCTAAAAAGGAATGAATAAGAAGTTCCTGATAGAAAATGTTAATGACCTTGTGCCAAGTTATTGTAATAAATGTAATGCTACGTGATTATAAATGTAGTGATAATAGTATTTATGGTAGAAGTTTAAAAGAAGTTTTGGGTCAAATATAATGCATAATTTTAAAAGATAGCTAGCTATGTTTAAATCACCTGTTTCCCCAGGGCCATAACACACTAGGGCTGCCAAAAGAAAGCTATTCCTTGAGACACACTGGCTTGAGGTGTTATGGGTCCCCACGGTCAGATATTTTAGTGTATTTCCTGCCTTTCACGAATTTAAGATGCCAATATCAATACATTCAAAGCCACTAACCTCATGACCCCTATTTCACCTTTTCAGCTAGCATTTTAGTGTCCTGAATGCTTTAGTGGTTTAGGGCTACAAGGCTTTAGCCCAAGGAACATCTTTTGATTACATTTTAAAATTTAAGGTAATTATTTTTTGAGCCTCAGTTCTTTACATGTATATATCAGGATAATAATCATTTCCCATCTCAAAGAATTACTATAAGAATGTAAACATGTTTTGAAAACCGTCAAGGGCTATGCATTCATAATGTAAAGAATTATCAAATAATTGCTTGATTGAATGATGAAAAAAAAAAAAAAAGATATGGAATGATGCTTCCTTGTTTTAAAGCCAAAAGTATGCTTTAAAATGGCAACTGATAAATCTGTAGCTTAGAAGAAATGGCATGGGTAAATTTGAATTTGAAAGTTGACTCTACCAGTTACTAACTTTGAGAACTTAGACCAAGTTACTTATATTCTTAATTTAAGTCTTAGTTTCTTTTTAGAGTCAACATTGTTTGAATTGCAAACTGGTGCAAGCTTCCAAGAAAGCAACATAGCACTACTTACCAAATTTAAAACTCCCTTATCCTTTGACCCACAATTCTACTTCTAGGAATTTATACTTTGGATATATTCAAACAATGTATATAAAAATGTTGACTGCAGCACTGTTTGTAACAGTGAAAACTGGAAATAGTCTAAATTATCATGAATAGACTTAAGCAAATTCTGTCATTTCCATATATTGGGCATTCTGCATAATAAAAAAGAATGAGTTAGATCTGGATGTATTGGAAAGAAATTTGGAAAGAAATCCAAAATACATCATTATGTGTCAATAAAATCTAACTGCAGAACAGCCTGTCTGGTATAAATCCATGTGGGTGAAAAAATAATGGAGGGGAGTTTATACATACATGTTTAGGTATATACATAGATAATTTCAATAAGGACAAAGAAAATGCTAGCATTGTTCCTGGCTGGAGAGTTGGACTGGGTCATTCGCAAGGGTGGAGAAGAAGACTTTCACATTTTACTTTCTGTATTGCTTATAACTTTTACTGAAAATGTGTCTTTTCAGTAAAAGAAAAGTAATAAAACAACATATAAAGTTTGTAGCACTGTTACTGACAATGAACAAAGGGTAATTATCTTTTAATGCAAAAACAGAAACAAAATTTGTTTTTACCTCAAAGGACAACTAGGCATTCACTGGACACTATTTTAACTGTTTATCTTTTGATACATAACTGCCATCTTACAGTGGCATCCTATACAATCATATCAAATTATTGAATAAAACAAGAAATGAAAACAGAGTTAAGCAGAAAGAATAGAAAACAAACTATTCAGGCACATGGCTTCATTATGGCTTATCTTATTATGTTTAGAAACATAAATGACTATTTGTTGGACCAAAGCTATCTATGAACCAAAGGCATCATGACTAGTTACATAATGATTAAGATGGACACTACAGAGAAGATAGAGACATTTAAATCATATTGAAATGTAGAAAGGAAAAGTAATCAGAATTCACGTGATTAGAAAGTTCAAAAACAATTATATTCTACTCTGGTTTGGGACTCAGGAAACCTATATCTATAAAGTATAGTGAAATTATCCATGCTTCAAAGACAAAAATGTAGTATCTTGTTGAAAATGCAATCATATAAGCATAATAGGATCTGTTCGAATTATAGAAAGTTCATTTATCAACATATTATACACAAAAATTTGTTCATGACACACCACTTATACAAAGGATGCAGTCAAACTATTTAGGTGGCTCCCAGAGTACAAACACATCTAACGAGTATTAAGAAAATCTCATAGCAGATTTGGAATTGGAAACCCAAAATGCTAGTGGCTAGCCAGAAAACTGCCAAATTAAAATTTAAATGTAATGCTAAAGAGAATACACAGAACTGTTCCAATTACCACAGTAAGCACTTAGCTAGCAAAGCCATCACTATCTTTAACACAGGGTTCATACAGTCTGAAGGAACATCACCAACATCCCCTTCAGCTGTTACGATAGTACATCTCTTTGGTAGTGCCAAAACATTTCCAAACACATGATCTCACTTGAGTGAGATTAAAAAAAAAAAAAAAAAAAAAAGGTTTGGCAAGCACTACTGCCCCATTTTGCAAAAGAAAAGAAAATCTGAGACCCAAATAGGCTAAACAACTTGCCCCAGATCACATACTGGTGACAAACTGGAAGCTAGGAAGTCTGATGGGTTTTGAGGTCTTTCTGTTAAACTACATTCCCTCAGTCCAGAAGATCCATTCTAGAATAACCCTTTGCTTCATCAGATTCTTAACACCAAACTTAATGACAAATAGAAAGACTAGATCACCAACAAAATCTGATGTTGAAGACTTCATGTTGGCTCTCTGTTTTAGTTAAGGCTGCTGATGCAAAAATTACCAAAAATGGGTTGGCTTTTCTAATGGGGATTTATTTGGGGTAAAAGCCTAGAATTATGAGCCTGTGGAAATGTCCAAAACCAGGCATCCTGAGAGATGCTTTCTCCCTGAAGGTCACTGCTAGCAGATCCTGGAGTCCTGCCACATGGTGAAGAAAAATGGCAGGTCTGCTGTTCTCTCTACTTGCTCCTTGAGCTCAGCTGTGGGCAGTCAGGCATCTCACCCTGGGCCGCATCTCCTTGAGCCTCTGGGACTTCTCTGCCTTTCTACAGCTGTAGGCAAACCTGGAGTCCTCTCACATGGCAGGGTCAAAATGGCAGAGCTCCCTTTCTCAGTGCCATTCTTTTCCCTCTTTGTGTTCTCAGTTTATATAAGACCCAGCAAGAGGGCGAGACCCAACCTGGGTCATGCCTAACTGGTACAGTCCAATCAAAAGCCCTAAAGTGATCTAATCAAATGATCTAACCAAAGGTCCCTTAACGGAATTTAATGTCATCAAAGGGCCCCACACCCTTAGGAATGGATAAGTTTAAGAATCCATTGTCTTTTCTGGGATTCACATGCACAAAATTATCTTTTCTGGGAGTGACAAAAAAATTTCAAGCTGTCATATTTTCCACAGTAGTTTCACCAAATAAAATACAAAACACTCTAAACCAGTGCTTCTCAAACATATGGATCAGCTGGAGAACTTATTAAAATGCGGTTTCTGATACAGTGGGTTTGGGGTGGGGCAACAAGCTCCCAACAACATGCCCATGCTCTTTTTTTTTTTTTTTTTTTTGGTAGTAAGGCAAAAGCACAAACCAGGTGGGGAGGTTATAAGAGCATTAGGCCAAAGTAATGGCAAATTGATGCACAAACAAGTAGGGAAATGGCAACAGTTGACAGAGATAGAGACAAAAACTGTGTTGCTGATTAGGGCAAAGAAAAGTAAAAAATTTTAACAATAAACGTTCTAATTGAAAACCAAGTTTAATTATGGCTTATCTCATGGCTTCCAAACCTTTTTGTACATGGAAATAACAGCTGATCAGATTTTAATCTTTTTAGTGGAACTCACATGTATGGATTGAAACATCTTGCCCAGTTAACTGGTTGAGACACTTTTTTTCCTCTTGCGGTACAAGATATTAGGAGATGGGTATGTATATATACCTGAAGTCTTTTTTCACACCAGGTATTAAGGCAGTTTGGGGAGTACCTATACCTATTATTTACAAAGCCTGTTTTAATAGGAAATGGTTCCTCTAAAATTGCTTGATGCTTATCCTAAAATGATGGCCTCACTTCTGATCACTGCTACCAAGCTGGCCATTAATAGTTAGTGCTACAGCCAGAGAAAAAAAGAGCTTCTTTAAATGCACAAAAGTAATTAGCATAGACTTGCACTTCAGGCGTTTCTT
>JAQZBX010112627.1:0-10177 GCA_029593785.1 Cabassous unicinctus | reverse complement strand
CATGATTGATTGGCAAGTACAAGAAGCTGGAGAGGAATTGATTAGTGAGTCCCTGATGACCTGAGAGGGAGGCCTGTGGAGCTTGCGCGTGCTCGCGCTCCCGCTCTCTTCACCAGGATAACTGCAGGGGGTGTAGAGAGTTTGTGGAGTGACCAATTAGCCCAAACAGGCAGCCTGAGAGGAGAAGCCTAGCCAGTCTTGGTGGTCTGAGAGGGACACCCAGATTTTTTTGTTTTGTTTTGTTTTGCTTGTTTTTTTTTTTCTCTTCTTCTTCCTTATTTCCTTTCCTTCTCCAGTTTTTCTTCTTTTCTTTCTTCTCTTTCTGTTTCTCTTGTCGTTTATCTTTCCTTTTTTTCTTCTTTTATCCTCCCTTTTTTATCTTTTATTTATTATTATTTTACACTTTTTTCTTTTTTCTCTTTTCTTCCTCTTTATTTTTTCTTGTTTTTTTTCTTTCTTTCATTTTTTTTGCCTTTTTTCATCTTTCCTTTCTGCCTTTCCCTATTTTGCCTTTCTTCTCTTCAATTATCTTGTCTTTTATTCTATTTTTTCCTGTTTCTTTTTTTCACCTTTAAAAATATTTATTCCTATTTATTAGAGATAGGAAGGGCATTATATATTAATAAAAGGGGCAATTCACCAGGAAGAAATAACAATCATAAATGAATATACACTAACCAGGATGTCCCAAAATACATGAGGCAAACACTGGCAAAACTTAAGGGAGAAATAGATATCTCTACAACAATAGTTGGAGACTTCAATGCACCAATAAATAGGGATATTACTACTGACCCCACAGAAATAAAAGAGATCATAAGAGGATACTATGAACAACTGTAGGCCAACAAACTAGACAATGTAGACAAAATGGAAATATTCCTAAAAAGTATGAACAACCTACAATGACCATAGAGGAAATAGAAGACCTCAACAAACTAATCACAAGTAAAGAGATTGAATCAGTGATCAAACAACTCCCCAAATGAAAAGCCCAGGATGAGATGGTTTCAGAGGTGAGTTCTACCAAGGATTCGAAGATTTAAAAAAGATTTCCAAAAAATTGAACAAGAACACTACCAAACTCATTTTATGAAGCCAATATCACCCTTATACCAAAGCCAGATAAAGATATTATGAAAAAAGAAATATACAGACCCATTTCACTAATGAATACAGATGCAAAAATACTCAAGAAAATACTTAGTAATCGAATCCAACAACACGTTAAAAGAATTCTTCCTCATGATCAAGTGGATTTATAACAGGCATGCAAGAGTGGTTCAGCACAAGAAAATCAATCAGCATAATTCACCACATTAAAAAATCAAGGAAGAAAAACCACAAGATCCGATTGATTGATGCAGAAAAGTCATTTGACAAAATGTAGCATCCTTTCTTGATAAAAACACTACAAAGGATAGGTAGGGAAGGAACAGAAGAACTAAAACTTTTGCTGTTCACAGATATGTGATCCTATACCTTGAAAGTCTCAAAAATTTTGCAATAAAACTACTAGGGCTAATAAACTGTTTCAGTAGAGTGTCAGGATACAAGATCAATATGCAAAAATCATTGATGTTTCTATACACTAATAATGCGTAATCTGAGGTGGAAGTCAGGAAAAAAATTTGTTTTACAATAGTGACTAAAAGAATCAAATATTTAGGAATAAACTTAACTGAGGATGTAAAGCACTTGTATTCAGAGAACTACAATGCATTGCTAAATGAAATTTTACAAAGGCCTAAATTATTGGAAGACATTCCATGCTCATGGATTGGAAGACTAAATATCATTAAGATGATAATTCTTTGCAAATTGATATACAGATAAAATGCAATCCTGATATAAATTCCACCAGCATTTTTTACACAAATGGAAGACACAATTATCAAATTTATTTGGAAGGGTAAAGGGCACCAAATAGCCAAAAACATCTTCAAAAGGAAAAGCAAAGTTGGAGGATTCTCACTTCAGGACTTTAAATCATTTTATCTAACTACAGTGGTAAAATCAGCATGGTCCTGGCATAAAGATAGACACATAGACCAATGGAACTGACTTGTTGGTTCAGAAACATATTCTCACATCTATAGTCGTGATTTTTGACAAGTCTGACAAATCCACCCAGCTGGGTAAGAATAGTCTATTCAATAAATGGTGCTGGGAGAACTGGATATCCATAGCCAAAAGAAAGAAAGAGGACACCTATCTCACACCTTATGCAAAAATGAACTGAAAATGGATCAAAAACCTAAATATAACAGCTAGAACCATAATGCTCCTAGAAAAAAACGTAGGAAAACATCTTCAAGACCTGATGGTAGGTGGTGCATTCTTAAACCTTATACCGAAAGCATGAGCAACGAAAGAAAACATGGATAAATGGGACCTCCTCAAACTTAAACACTTCTGTGATTCAAAAGACTTCATCAAGAAAGTGAAAATGCAGCCCATTCAATGGGAGAAAATATTTGGAAACCACCTATCTGATAAGGGTTTGATTTCCATTTTATGTAAAGAGATCATACAACTCAACAATAGAAGAGCAAGCAATCCAATTTAAAAAATGGGCTAAAAACTTACATAGACATTTCTCCAATGATGAAATACAAATAGTCAAAAAGCACATGGAAAAATGTTCCATATCACTAGCTATTAGGGAAATGCAAATCAAAACGACAATGAGATAGCATCTCACACTGCATAGAATGGCCATTATTTTAAAAAACAAAACAGTAAGTGTTGGAGAGGATGTGGAAAAACAGGAACACTCCTTCACTGTGGATGGGATTGTAAAATGGTGTAGCCTCTGTGAAAGACATTTTGGCGATTCCTCAGGAAGCTATATATTTAACTCCCATATGAGCCAGCAATTCCTCTACTAGGAATATATACAGAAGAACTGAACACTGTTACTTGAACAGACATCTGCACACCATTGTTTTTAACAGTGCTATTCACAATTGCCAAAAATGAAAACAACCTGAATATCCATCAACCAAAGAAGGTATAAACAAATGTAGTATATACTTACGATGGAATGCTATGCTGCAGTAAGAAGAAATGAAGTTGGGACACATATAATAACATGGATGAATCTTGAAGACATCATGCTAAGTGAAATAAAACAGAAACAAAGGCATTTGCCTTTAATAACCTGCAACAAACTTCATCTAGGATTAATAGAGAAATGGTAATTGCTAGACATTTCCAGTTTTAAATAATAATCAGTTAGTATAGATTTCTATATTAATGCTTCAGGTTTTCAACTATTTTTATTGAAATGAAATAACACAACCATTATTTTACAGATCTACCACCTGAATGGGTCCACAATTGGCCCCAAGAGCCCACAGTTGGCTGGTTTTTGTCCAGTGTTCCAAGTACCTACACCTTCATTTGAGGGAAGCCGAATGAGTTAAAGTGACCAGGCCTTAAAGACAGAGTGATTGTATTCATATTCTGACCCCATCTTTTACTGGCTGATAACCTTGGGCAAGTAAAATCACCTCTTTATTCCTTGACTTGCATATCCATAAAAGAGAATTAACAATATTAACCATCTCATAATAAAATTGGTCAAGGCATCCCTCAGAAAGTAAGCACTATTACTATTGCATTGTTGTTTTTAACTTATTCCATGTTATCAATTGTAAAATAAGATTATTCACTTCAAATTATAGAAACAGCAATCATATCTCAAGCTTTCCTTTCTTCTTTTTCATCTTGTGTTAATTAGGAAGGAATGAAAAGAACAGGCGTAAAATAAGGAAGCTCATAATTGTAAACGCAGTCCCCTAATCTTTTAAGCAGTAAATAGATGATGTAATCATTACACTAAACAAAGTAAAATTCCAAATGTATTGCAGTTGAATATGAAAATATGAAATACAGAATATCTAAAAATTTCTGACTTTGAGATCTTGGAGTAGTCTAAGATTTTTAAGAGAATATACACACACACACACACAAACAAAAAAATGTAATTATAAGAAACGTTTGGTTAAATTAAAAACTGCTCTTCAAACACACTATCAAGAAAATGAAAGGCACACCAGAGACAATACATTTATATGACAAAGGGCTTTTATCCAATATATAAAAATAATGTTTATATATACTAATATGCGGAAAATCAATTTTAAAGATAAGCAAAAGATTTGAATAGCTACCTCACAGATATATGAATGGTCAATAAGCATATGAGATACCAGTAAACATCCACATTAGGATGGGTAAAATATAATAATAAAACTGAATTTCAAATGTTGATAAAGATATGGAGTTACTTGACTCATCCATCATACATAGCTGGTTGGGGAGCAAAATTGTTTAACCTCTTTGGAAAATACTTTGGCAATTTGTTATGAACTTAAATATATACATACAATGTAAATTCCATTCCTCAGTATTTACCAAGAAGTGTAAATAAATATCCACAGAAAGACTTGTACAAAATTGTGCATAGCAACTTTATTCATAAAAGCCCCAAACTGGAAACAACACAAATGTTAACCAATAGATGAATAGATAAATTGTGACATATTCATAGAATGGAATACTACTCACAATTAAAAAAATCAATAAATCAAAAATACATGCAACAACACGAAACTGAAGAACATAATGTTGACCAAAAGAAGCAAGGCATAAAAAGAGTACACTTTCAGTGGTTGACTATAGTGGGATATGTGCAATTGAGTGGGAAGGGGCATGAGAGAACATTTTGGGATGAAGAAAATGTTTAATATCTTGATTGAGCTAGTGGCTACATGGATGTGTACTTTTGCCAAAATTCATTTATTTATTTATTTATTAAAAGATTTATTTATTTATTTATTTATCCCGGCCTTGCTGCTTGTGTTTGCTGTGTCCATTTGCTGTGTGTTTTTTCTGTGTCTGCTTATCTCCCCCTTGCTGTGAGGTCTTGCTGCATCAGCCCACCGCGGCCGCGCGGGCCAGCCTGCCCTCACAAGGAGGCCCCGGGAAGCGAACCCAGGGCCTCCCATATGGTAAAGGGGAGCTCTATCGATTGAGCCACACCCGCTTCCCCCAAAATTCATTTAAATGAACCATGCACCTAAAGTAGGTGCATTCATTTTATTGTATGCAAATTATAACTCAATAATTTTGATAAATATAAACAAAATAACTCAAGAAAAGTCAACAAAGATAAAGCAGAGCTGAACAATATTACAGATTTGACTTTATCTATCTCCAATATCACAGCACGCAACAACTACACACATTCTTTTCAAAGGGACATGGAACCTTTACAGAATTATTAATACACTGGTCATAAATCAAGCTACAAAACATTTTCAGATATTTTCACTGGTCTTCACATTTAAGAAGACAAAACATCAATCATACAGGATTATCTTCTAAAATATAGAAAATGGCAATGTCCATTAGTAATTAAAACATAATTCTTAAAAAATTAGTAATAGATGGGAACTTCTTTAAATCATTTTTAAAAACACATTTCGAGCAACATGTTTAATTGTGAAATGTGGAAAACTTTCCCTTGATAATGGGAATGAAACAAAAATGCTTGCTGCCACCACTCCTATTCATCATTATATTGAAGATAAAAGCAAGTTCAATAAGGCAAGTGAAAGAAAATAAAAACTGTTATTTGCAGATATCATGATTGTATAGATAGACAAACCAAAATGAAAAGCCTTTGAAATTGAGCAGTAAATAAAATTATATTTCTAGATGCAAGGTGAATATTTTAAAACATGAATTTTACAAAATTGTGTTTAGTGTTAGAATGTTAAAACACCAATGCACACCTGAAATAAACTTATTTTCCAAGTGTGTGTGTGTGTGTGTGTGTGTGTGTGTGTGTATGTGAATGTGTCTATCACTGGATTCAATTTTCTAATATTAAGTTACGATTCTTATATCTGTAGTAAGTCATAAGAGATTGATCTCACAGTACTTTTGTTAGCATTGAAGTGTTTTTTTTAGGATTTGGAGTCAAATATTCTAGCCTCATACAAGATATAGAAAATTTTCCCTGTCTTTCTTTTCTCTGGAATAATTTGCCAAATTTTACCTTGTATGTTTGGAAGCATTTGCTAGTGTAGCAATTCTGGACCTGTGGTTTTCTTTGTTTGAAGATTTTCAGTAACAGATTGAATTATTTTACTAGATATCATTTATTTTGATTTCATCTCTCATCTCTCCTCACCTTCCCAAGTTGAAATTTCAAGGCATTAATCAATTTTTAAACTTATTGGCACACATTTTTCATAATGATTTAACTTTTTGAAATATTTGTGTCTCTTCCATTTCTTCGTTACTGAAAACGGTAATTTTTATTTTTCTTCTTTCTGTCTTGATCTAGAAGTTTGTCCTTTTTATTGATCAATTTAAACTACCAACTTTTGGCTATGTTGATTCTAGGAGCTATGTATTTATTTTCTATTTAAATTATTTCTAATTGCTTAATTATTTAATCTTTATACATGTCTTTGGTATGATTTCCTGTTCTTTTCCTAGCTTCTTGAAATGGAAGCTTAAATCATTATTTTTAACTCTCATTCTTTTCTAATATGTAGCCATAATGTGTAAATTTCCCTCTAAACCCCACTGTAACAGCATATCACAAGTTTTGATAAGTGAAATTGTTAATATCATTCAGTTTTAAATAGTTCCTGAACTCAGTTTGATTTTTTTGTACCATTAATGTGTTGTCTATTCTTGTAAGATATATATATATAATGTCCAATTTATTAATTGTGTTATTCTGATCTTCTATATGTGTAGTGAATTTTTTGGTCTGCTGTTCTAATAGCTTTTGAGAAAGGCATATTGATTTGTTCCACTAGAATTTCTGATTTGTCTATTTCTCCCTTTACTTCTTAAAATTTTTTATCTAAATGTTTTGAAGCTATGCTTTGGGAACTATGCAGATTTAGGATTGGAATATCTCCTTGTTAAGGTAACCTTGGAGCAAACCCTTTAACATAATGGAATGTCCTACTTTTTCTCTAATAATGCACCTTGCCTTAAAGACTCCTTTGATTTTTTTTTCCCTTAGTGGTTGCATGGCATGTGGTTATCTATCATCTTCCATTTGATCTTTCTGTGTCCTTATATAAAAATGTATTTTAGTAAGAAGCAACAAGTGCAAATAAAAATTTTAAATGGTATATCTTAAAATAGAAGAAATTTAGTATCAAATACCTAGGAATTAATCTAACAATGATATGTGCAATGCTTATATACTAAAAACTTGAAATCATACTGAGAGAAATTAAAGAAAACCTAAATTAGAGGAGGGATTTAACATGTTCTTGGATAACAAGACTCAATATTGCAAAGATATCAAATCTGCCCAGATTCATATACAGATTAACATAATCCTATCCCTGGATATAACATTTAAACTTAATAATCAATAGTTAAAACACCAAAAAATTCCTGAAGGGATGGTTTGGCTGCTACTGGTGATCTCTTAGGATTTACAGAAAAAATCAGTTTAGCCAGATCAGAAGAGAAATAAAATATTCTCAAAAGCTTACAAATATTGAATTCTGGAAACTCAAGATAGATATAATGATGTGTTCACCTTCGTGATCTCTAACTCTTCTTGAATCTGGGTCCACTTAATATACATATATTGGTTCAGTAAATGCCTTCCTTTCTAGAATACAACTTGCCTCAAATAAGACAAATTTTAGCTCACAGCCATTATTTTAGTTGCTCAAAACAAAAAGGACAGATACAGTTCATCTTCATGTCATGCAGGCAGGTAGTGTAGGCACTTAAAATATAAGATCAAGTTATGTGAGTTAATTGCTTTATAGTCAGTTATTGAGAAACGTAGATGAAACTAGAGTGTTAATTTAGGGATTTCCCAATGTGTTGGTCATCAGAATCATCTAGGGAGATGATTGTATTAAACAAGAATTATATATTTAACAAAGTAAACATGATTATAATGCAAAACAGAAGTTCCTGAAAGACCTTCCCTACACTTCCCCCTGTTCCAGGCACCTTAGTGTCTGTAGAATAGCTCCAATAAACAGTTTCTATTTCTAGTTTTTTGTGAAGTTTAACTCATATCTCTAAATGATATGTTCATATTGCTCTTTCTAAAATTATCAACTTTGGACATTGATTCAACTTTTTATTATGTGACAAATGGGATTAGTTTACTTAAACCAGTACTCACCCCACCCCCTGCTATTCCAATATTTGTTAGTTGTATTCTATTATATTCCCTTTCTTAGTTGCTTCTAGAACTTTAAAAATCTTTATTCATCAGGTTCAAAATTCTCTCATATGAAGATAATTTTTGTTTGTTTAAAACAGATTTCCTATCCCTATACCAGATTTAGTGAATCTGAATCTGTGATGGTGAGGTTTAGAGATGAGATCTGAACTTTCTAAAAACAAAACAAAAATAAAACAAACAAAAAAAGCAACCACAGTAATTCTGATGATTAACCAGTTTGGGAACTTTTGAATTAAGAATCCAAAGTCAGTGTAGTAGCATCACCAACATGACACACAGAGCTGAGGTCTATAGATATAAAAATCAAAATGGTACATTCCCTTCTCTAATGGAACTCACATTTCTAAATTCTATCCTCTTACATAGTTAGCAATATTTTAGGTTAGGTATCTTGATCATCTAATGTTCATATGAATTTAAACGGAAAGAAATAACCAATACAGCAAATAGTTGAAATTATTGATAATCCATCCCAAAATGACTGTGCTGAGGAGTATTGAAATATTAATGGCGCAGAGACTTGATGCTAAGGACGTTCTAGTATTCACCATACAAATATCATTTTCTGTGAGTGCCAGTTTAGGGAGCACTGTGCCACACATATCACATTACATCTGGAGTTTGTGTTTAGATGTGGATGTCTTTTAAGGAGGAACATTCATAAGATCGAAGGCATAGAGAAGCAGTAAATAGCTTGAAAATATTTGCAGGGTAAATGGATAATTAGCAGGCATCTTCAATTATCCCAAGGGAATCGAAAGGGCAGTGAGACTAATTTTGCATAAAGCATTAAAAAGACTTAAAGATAGATCATTTGCTCGATATAAGAAAAATATTCTAACAATTTGTGCTGTTAAGAAATAGAAGTAGTTGCTTGTCTACAATCATTGGATCGCAACCAGATAATTTAAAAAATGATCTACTTTCAGGGACTTTGTAGAAAGTATTTCCTTAATTGCTTATTTTTTTTCAAAGATGTATTTTATTTCTTTCTACATCTAATAGTATTAAGTCATAAATGTTGGAGGAGCACACTCACCTATCTTCTGCCTGGAAACCTTAATACCCAATTTTATTTGCAACTTGTTCTCTTTGGCTTGGGGGAGAATGGCAGTGGTGTTGGTGTTGGCAGTCTTAGCTCCCCAGCATTCTGCTGTCTTTAGTGCTGAGAGGGCAGGCACCGTCCTGAGTCTCAGAGCCCCTTTTGACATTGGTCTGCATCATAGGTCAGCGTCTCTTATTATAAGTTTTCAGTTTGCTTCTCTCCAGCTTCAGGACAGAAAACGTGTTCACCTTTCACAGTGCCCTGAGCAATTCTGATTGCTGGACTAGGAGGATTGGTCCTGGGTTTAGATATGTCAGGGACCAAGAAATATAGGACAAATGCTCCCCAAGGATTTCCATATTTTAGGGAAACAAGAACTTGAGAAAAGAAGCAATTACAGTTGACATTTCTCCTTTGTCTTACCTTTCTTTCAAGTGGGATTTCCTTCAAGTGATCTCTAAACTTGCCAATTAGTGGTAAAGATCTATGCAAAGGGATCACATGGGGATTTTGTTAAAATGCAGATTCTGATTCAGCTAGTCTGAGTGGGGTGTGAGATTCTGCATTTTTTGTAAGCTCCTAGCCAATAATACTGATTCTCAATCCATGCTGTGATTAGCAGGAGTTAGAGCACCAGGGCATACCCTGACAAATTCTATCTTACTGTGAGTAGGGCTAGACATTTTAAAACAATAAATTAAACCATTTATTGCCTTGTATAAAATATGTTTAATTTAATTTTCTTGTAAATAGGTAATATATTTATTTGATTCAAAAGTCAAATATATATACAAAATTGGATTTCAGGAGTTATAAAATATGACTATGGGAAATTGGTGTCTTATTTAACTTTTAGGGATCTTTTTTTTTTTTTT
>JAQZBX010112626.1:0-10175 GCA_029593785.1 Cabassous unicinctus | reverse complement strand
GCAAAGGGATGGTTATAGATTAAAGGAGACTAAGGAAACATAATGGCTGTATGCAAATCATGTTCCTTGATTAGATCCTGAAAAAAAAATTTAAATCTAATTCGCATAAGTATAAAGGACATTTGTGGGAAAATTTGAGAAATTTGAATAGAAATGTATATTAGATAATGTTTTTGTATTGATATTAAATTTCTTAGGTGAGAAAATGATATTTTATTCATATAAAAGGATGCCCTTGTTCTTATGTGATATATCCTGAAGAATTTAGAAAGAAATATCAAGAAGTCTGCAACTTAATTTCAAATTTCTCAGCAAAAATATATATATATTTTTTATAAAAATGTATATATTGAAAGGGATAAAACAAATGTGGCAAAATAATGAAAATTAGAACATCTACGGGAAAGACCAATTGTAAAATTCTTTTAACATTTGTAAGATTTAATTTTTTAAGGAAAAAAATGTTGAAAAAATAATACTGATCTCTAAATGTCTTCATGCAATATAGATCTTTGTTCTTGGCTGTTTTATCAGTAGATCATCTACAAGTTCTCATAGGTATACAATGTTATTTGGTCAATACAGGTCATCACCAATGGACAAAATAAAATCACAGCATAAATAACATCAGAGCATAAAGATTCGT
Organism: Cabassous unicinctus; assembly: GCA_029593785.1. NCBI lineage: Eukaryota > Metazoa > Chordata > Mammalia > Cingulata > Chlamyphoridae > Cabassous > Cabassous unicinctus. Next base: position 9,529 of record JAQZBX010112626.1, on the reverse strand, counting down.
TCGAGGTCCAGTCACATCTGGCTTTCTTTTAGGGAATGACAGTAACTGTTCCCTAAATCCTTATTAGATACAAGAAGTTGTTTAAAACTTCTTGGGATTAAATGGTGGTCAATTGGTAAAAATCACCTAAAGTACACAATAATTCCATTATGTCTTAAAAAGCAAAAATTTAAAAACAGTTCACAAAAATATTGTTTAACCTGCTCACCCTGCAAAGTACAAACAGATCCCCCATATTAAGGTTCTAAAGCTTCTGAAAAATAACCTGTCTTTTCTTTCAATCTGGTAAACTGAGATTAAGATTATTTGATTGTTTAGAAAACTATTCATTCATTCAACAAATATTGATTGAGCACTCTTCTGAGTACTATAAGGCAGAAATAAGCAAATAAATATATCATGTAATTTCAGTGCTACGAAAAGAATGAACAAACAAGTAAGAAAGGACGAAAAGAAGGAAGGGAAGAGGGAGGGAGGAAGGGAGGGAGGGAGAGAGCTGGAAGGAAGGAAGGAAGGAAGGAAGGAAGAAAGGAAGGAAGGAAGGAAGGAAGGAAGGAAGGGCCAAGAAGAAAAGTAAAAGAGAGTAAGAGAATAGAGAATGATGGAGGATGATATTTCAGTATAATGGTCTGGGAATGCCCTTCTGAGAAGGAGATCCTTGTGTAGTGACTGGAAGGAATTAAAGAGAGAGCCCTGTAAATAGTTGCTTGGGAGAACTCCAGTTAGAGGAGACAGCAGCAAGTACAAAGGCCTGGATGAGACAGCTGGCATGGAGTGCAGCAGCAACTTCAAGATGTGTACAGCTGAAGAGGGCAAAGCAGGAGAAGAGTGATAGGACCAGGGCCAGCTTTAGCCTATGATTTGCATTTGTTATATTTTTTGAAGGCACGCCATAGGTGGACATGGACTTTGCGCAAAGAAAAAGGCATAACTACTCCAAGCAAATACAGTTATACCAGACTTGTTGAGAGAACAATTGTCCTCACTTGGGCACCTTTATGCAGAGGCAAACTGCACAATCATATGCAGAGACCCTGGGTAGAACAAGGAAAACATAAGCAGGAAAGCAAGGTTAATACAAACATACACAGGAGGTTTTCATCTGAGTATTCAGTGTCCAAAGCTGTACTGGGAAGAATAACATGAAATTACACATAATAAACCATTCACATACAAGGTTAATCTCTTCTCAAGCATTCCTTTCCACTTAACATTTTTATGTACCAACAGCCCTTCAATTCAACATTTTTGTCTAACAGTCTTTCACTAAATATCAGTCTGCAATGCAAATATAATATGAAGTATTTTTAAAAAGATATTGAATTTCTAGTGAAATATTCAAAACTTCATGAAGTAAATGAAAGTGACATTGGAGATTGCTTGAATCATGGGAATAATTATTAACAAATTAGAATCTGGCCAAGTCTAGTCATTTAACATTTGAAGATGAGGGGTCAACAAAGATGATGACACAATTTGCAATTTAAAAAGAAATTACCTGAATATTAAAGGATTTAGAGGGGCTTTGGGAAAACTTATGAAGCCCTAGAATAATTTTGCAAAGTGACACTCTAAATGATGAACTGAAAAAATCACACATGATATGATAGCATGCAACAAATTTTGTTATGTAAACCACACCAAGGGGGAAAACAACCTTGAATAACAATTTGTTCAATCTAATAATTAAAATGAATTTGCTATTCAAACCTAAATTACATTAAATATAAGAAAAATACTTCTTTTAATTTCTCAAAATAAAGCCCCAATCAAATATTTTAAATACTGTTTACTATGAAAGTTTGGTTTCCTTTTAAATTGCATTGACTTTAATGGCCTTTCTCAAGTACTAATAATTCTCTGATGACTGGATCTCCTATTCTTTGACTCTTGTACTTCATCCCTAATTCCAAAGTCCCCACAATATATCAGTTTACCACTATCCAGCCTAATGTTTTTCCAGAAGGAGGAGATAGTCTCCTGGTAATCAAGGAACTCGCAAATGACAAGTATAAAAATATCTGTCATACAGAAAGAACTTAGTGTGTATTGAGAGAGAAACACAAAGTTTTAAGAGAATTCAATGGAAGAATAGATCTGAATTTGAAGGCATCCAAAAGTACTACATAAGGGAAGTTACATGCTTAAAGAATGAATTTTCCACAAAGAGACATGAAGAATTGAAAATGCAGTGAATGTCTAGAAAATAATTTATAGTCCATTTTGGTCTTCCATATTCAAGTTGGATTTAAGGCTGAAGAATTATGTTGGGACTGGGGCTTAAAAAACCCCCAACATTGTTTAGACTTTAGGCAATGAGTATCAAGTGAAGTGGTGATGCAGTCAGGTTTGTATTCACTTTTTCAAAGGTTTGTTACTGCACACTAATATGTTATAAATTCAATTTCCCCAGACCTCAAGGAGAAAACAATTTAATTTTCTTGGCAGCCATTATTTCTACTGATTCCCCTAAATGAAAATCTACATATTTTAGTTAATTCTCAATCATCTGCACATCACGGAAGCACTGACAAGGATAGCCCAAAATCTGTGTGAAAGTCACATTATTGGATTGAGAACATGAGCTGATTTCATAAAGCAAGAAAAATTGCTATGAGAACAAGTTTCATAAAGCTTGTTCTCATAGCAAGCTATGAAGCCAGACAGCAAGCAAGCAGTGAAGGCTGTCTCTTTGTGAAGTTACTCCACTACCCACACAAATGCTTGATTCTGTTCAGTTACCCCAGGACTTTTATCCTGTGCCCCTTAATGGGTAAGGCTGTAAAGAGGACTAAGGTGAAGGCAGATAATGATGGCAGCAAGTGAATTTTCAATAGAAAGAAAAAAATAGTGTGGAGATTAGGTGATCCATGTAAAAATAGTCAACAGTAATTTAAATTGGAATACATAATATCAGCAAAGATCCACACTTCAATACTTTTAATATTATTGAAGATAATAAGGAAATGATAGTATTCTAAATTACCCAGACATTAGCATTTCCTCTTTATTTTATTATGGTTTCACTTCTTTCATCAAACATTTATTGGAGTACCTGCTATGCAAAAGGCATTGCTATAAACTGTGAGAAGCAATGTTCAAAATTATCCCCAATCTCACAACAGGAAACTGATATAATTCAATGTAAATTCAGAATTTTAAAATTGGAGTTTTAAATTCTATGATTGCTGCACACTCTAAATTCCTCCAGCATTATCATTATATTTAGAGGCTCTGGACTCAGATAAGTTTTCTACTTTTAAGCTATGCAATTTGGGGCCAATTACTTAATGTCTCAGAATTATTTTTTCCTTTGTGCAGTAAAAATAAGAGCACATATTCCTTAAAGTTGCTGAGAGGATTAAGTAAAATTATTCTTATAAAATAGAGTCTAGCATTTATCAATAATTCAATAAATGCTAGTTATAACTATTACTTAAAATTATTATCATTACACTAAAGAAGCCATGACATTGTTGAAATTATTGTTAGACTCTCAAAATTTTTAAATATTTGGATTAGTCTGAAAAATATAAATGTTCAGTATGTACGTGTTTGTCTTGTAACAAGAAGGAAAGAAACAACTATGTTACAAATTACAATATAATGCCATCTATTTACAGATAGCTTCAAGCTACAGAAATGGTTATTAAACTGAAAGGAACCAGAGGGACTTGAAATGCCTAATTACTCCCTCTTTGGGATTAGTGTTGCATGAAGTTACTCTTCCTGATGATTTGAAGGGACAGGTTCACCCATAGCATGGACTAAATGAATCACAGATCAACTGACAGACAGCTTGAGAAATAAGGTTGTTAAGAGGTGCAGGCCAGACACCTGAGGCATAGAATTTATTTTATAAATTCATCATAGTTGTGCTGGCAATAAAATCTCAATCTGCTTTTTGTTGTGTTTTTTTGTTTTTTTTTTTCCTGTAGTGGTTGTTGTCAGCTTTGTAGGTGCTCTTTTTCTTGTGTGTTTGATATCCATGAGCAAAATTTGACTGCTGCCTCTGAAGTGGTTTAGGCTTTCAAAGATTCTTTAAATTGCAAGTGAATTTCTTTGGAGAAAAATGAGATCTCATCCTTCCATCTCATGATAGCCCATTCTAGGCTTATTTAACTGCTAAGAGTACAAACCACTGTTATCTCATCATCAACAAACAATGACTTTTACTTGCCTTTTCCCTATATCCATACAGCTACAGGTTCTGGAATATTCTAACACACCAAAGAGAAAGTTAAAGCTGTGGAAAACATTGGTCTTAAGGTGATTTTTGTCCTACTCCTTATTTGCATTAAAAAGCTTTAACTAAAAAAAATAAAAAGTATAGCACTCTAAGTATAAGGACTAGAGCTGGGTTGCTTCTTGTTATTTACAACCTCAAGGCTATTCCAGACTATCAGGTAAAATGGAGCACCTATACCAGACCTCCCTAACCTAACATAGACTTCCTCTTTTTCTTCTGGGACCATTCACCTGGGCTTTTATGCTGACCTTTCTAACAGGTAAATGGGGAAAAAATTCACGTGAGTATTTCCAACACCTACATGACTGTTATATTATGTACTCTTCTAGAATCATCAAATGTTAAAATGGAAAATTAAAAGACAGTTTCCAAATATAGATGACAAATGGAAATCTATTTTGGTGGTTGAGAGTAAAAGATTTGGAGTTTTGGACAAAAACCTAGATATGAATCCCAGCCTCAATTTTTACCTGAGTAAAACTGTTGGACAAGTTGGCCAACTTCTCTAAGACTTCATTTACCCATATATAATATAGGTGTCTCACAGGATAATTGTGAGGATAAGTGTGGTAATTTTTAAATGTGTTAGCTTTTACAAAGCCTGTCATTTAATAAACATTCACTAACTGTTGGCTATTATAATAGCTACAACTTTCTTCATTTTTTTCAAACAGAGACTTTCAAGTCAGTCAGACCAAGTTCAAAGAATATTATTTATAAGACTTTTGAAAGATGCTTCACTTTTCTGATTCTCAGTTTATTCACCAATTTTTCTTCTATTCTCAAATAGTGTTTTGAATAACTAATGAAATAATAAACATAAAGTGCCTAACACTGCTTGGGACTGACTGACTCTGCAAATGGCAATTTCCTTCCCCATTTCCATTAATACATATTCCAGCTAATGTACAAATGTGATTAACACATAATAATCATAAGCCTAAATTACACTGTTAACTAGTCAAAATATATTCCCAACTCAACTCTCCATTGTCTGCCCATACTAGAAAGGCAGGCAGGCATCAGGGTAACCCAGACTCTCTCAAACAAGATATTAACGCAGGTGTGCTGGGTTTTCTTGGAAGGTTTTTGCTTTTCCTGATGAAAGGGTCAGAGACGCTTGCAGCATTCCCTCCCTCCTTTTTCATGCCTTGAATGATATCATGATTCTTGGAGGTGCAAGAGCAATCTTGAAATGAGGGAAAAAAGCCAATCAAATGTCAGAGATAGAGCTCTTAAGTTTAAACAGATAAACTAATGCCAGCAATTGTCTACTCAGCATCTCTTATTAAACAAGATAATAAATGTTTTGTTTGGGGAGGCTAAGGTTGGTTGGGTTTTCTGTTACTTTAGAAGGGGTGCATCCTGATAGAGATGCAAACTTCCTCCTGTCTACAAATGAGCCCCCAAAATGGAAAGAAAGCATAACCCTCACCCCTGCTGATGACTTTAATTTGATTTTGGGTTCACTATGCATATTGCTAGTCAGAGGCTCCTTTATTTTTATTTAATATCCTTGGGAATTAGAATATAAAGTGACACCTGTATATGACCATTTATTTATTCATCCCTTCTTACTCTACACTTCATGAATTCTGTTCTTTATCATAAACTTTAAAACAAGGGAAAGGTAGATACATACAACATGGAAAATATTGAACCCTGGAGTGACTCTGAGTTGGGTACTATTATCATCTATGACAGTATGAAGTTCTTTTATGAACCCAGAAAGAGAAAGATTATGTTTTTGAACTAATCCATTCCTGTGGGTGTGAGACCCTTTTGATTAGACTATGTCAGTGAGGTGTGACTCAGGTTGACTCTTCACCCTCTTATTGGAGATTATATGAACAGAGACACGGAGAGAAATCCACACAAGAAAAGGAATCTCTGCCAGTTTGACCCAACCATGTGAGTAAGAGAACTCCAGATTCACCTACAGCTGCAGAAAGACAGAGAAGCACTGAAAGACTCAAGGAGATGAGCCCCAGGGAGAGATGTCTGATATCTCACAGCTGAGCACTGGGAGATGGTAGATTCTGGAGGGGAAGGCAGACACCACAGCAGAGATTGGCAGCCATCTTGCTTCACCATGTGGCATGACACTAGATTACTAGTAGCTGAATTTGATGAGAAAGCATCTCTGATGGTGCCTTGGTTTGGACATTTAACAGGCACAGAACTATAAGCTTTTTCCCCAAATAAAATTCCCCTTATAAAAGTCAACCCATTTCTGATAACCCATCAGCAGCCCTTCGGCAAACTAAGACATAGTCCCCATTTTACAAATGAGAAATAGAAAGGCCCAAATTCCCTTAGCATATAAAGGGACCAGCTCTTATTTACTCCACTGGTGAAGGAGGAATCCCCCTGCCCTAAATGGTAGGAGATGGTCAAGCAACACGATACCTAACACTGGACAGAGAGATTGACAATAGTTTATTAGTCAGAAAAACTCACAGACCCAGAAAGAAGGACACTGCACTCCATGAAGATCCATAAGGGGATTTCACTCAGGAATAGTGATCAGCAGAGGATGTGGGTGGTACATTTTGTAGTAACAAAAGATGATGTGCCCCCTGATTTTCACGAGAGGATGTGATTGCTTAGTTTGAACAATTTTGCATGCTGGCAGGGTACTGAAACCCATTAATTTGAGGACAGGTGGAGTGCAGATGGTGGGCTGCTGGGAGAACTAGCTTGGTAGGGAATCTTTCCAAATGGATGGGGGTATATTTGGTAAGAGCAGGGGAACTCATGGTTCAACCCTTGGGGCCCTATGAGATGCAAAAATGTCAGGGCAGCCTTGAAATTTTCGATTTTACAATAAACCAGGCAATCCAGTTTCTGCATTAGTCTCATTGGACCACATGTCTTTTAACAGTAAAATGAGAGGGTTTGCCTAGGTGACTTCTAAATTTCCTTTCAACTCTAATTTTACACTTCTTTGGGGATATTAATCCCTAATTGCTCTTGGTTCTGCTGTTCCTACTCAGTGCCATAATTAGAAGAATCATAAATGGGGAGGCTATTTAGCATAGATCACAGATTTGGAGAACATTTCCTGTGTTTGAATCCTGCTTTAGCCACTTTTACAATCAATATAATTATTTTAAAAAGGGATGAGATAAAGACTTAAAAATTCCCAGTTCAACTGCCACATGAAGGGCATGAAAATTCCAATTTGTGCCCTGAAAAAAAGTCTTATTTCTTATAAAAATAGACTTGAGATTTCTGAAAACCAGACTCAGAGTATCATTATGCAAATTATTGAATTTCAATGTAAATTGAATTCCCAAACTTACAAGATGTATGCTGTTAAAGTGAGGGCATTGATTGGAAAAGAATGGGATCCTGCATATTGATATATGGACAGATGGGCCTATAGTGATGGTGGTAGGAACATTGAAACCCTAGATTCTGCTACCACCAGGAAACACAGCAGTGATTCCATTGAACTGGAAGACTTCCACCTACCTTGGGCTCCTAATGTCTCTGAATCAACAGGCAGAGAAGGGAATTACTATACTCATTGGGGTGATTGATCCTGATTATCAAGGAGAAATAGGATTGTTACTAAACAATGGAGGTAAACAAGAGTTTGTCTGGAATACGGGAGATCCTTTAAGGCATCTCTTAGTATCACCATGCCTTATGATTAATGTCAATGGAAAATTGAAACCACCCAATCCACGCTGAATTACTTACAACCCAGAACCTTCAAGAATGAGATTTGAGTCACCCCACTAGGCTAAAAACCAAGGCCAGCTGAGGTGCTTGCTAAGGATAAAGGAAATGTTAGTGAGTAGTGGAAGAAGGTAGTTATAAATATGACCAGTTATGGAAAAAAAGACTGCAATGTTTATGAGTATTTCTTTCTTTTTTTGTTATGAAGGTTTGTATATAAAAACAAAGCCAACATCCTTGTTGTCTTCACTCTATTATTCATTTATGTACCATAAGTTATATTCACTTTATTTCATAGTATTTAAGTTACAGGATATTCTGTTTAAGAGTAAATATTACCCAAGGACTTATGTTCTCTTCTGTGGAAAGGGTTAGTATGTTTACAGTTGTATATAGGACAGTTGAATTATGTTAAGTGAAGGTATTATTGTTTTGTTTTGTTTTTTTAGAGATTAAGTATGGTTTAAGGAGATGTGTATGAGTATGAGGTTTGCGAGTTGAGTGACAAGGTTAATTTAATGTATCCTGTTGTTTGTTCAAGCAATCACTGGCCTAAGAGTTACTGTAAGAGTATTTTGTGGATATAAATCATTAATTGATTACATCTATGGCTACTTACATCTACAATCAATAAAGTCTTATCCAATCAATCAAAGGCCTTAAAGGGAAAACTGATGATTTCAGCACTCAGAAAGAATTTCTATCTCTACTTCAATCAGCCAGATATTCTTGGGGAAATTCATTGAAATATTCATTAGAGTTCCCAACTTGCAGGCTGACCCACAGAATTCAGACTTGCCAATCCCCATGGTCATGTGAGCCCATTCCTTTAACACATCTCATAATATATGGATAAGGTTGGTTCTGTTACTCTGGAGAATGCTGACAAAAACACCATCCAATTATCAGATCCTGATAACACACATCCCAAAGTACTTAAGGAAATAGCTGAAGCAATTACTGAGCCACTAAATATTATTTATGAGTTCTCAGAAGACATAATGCCTCTGATAGTAATAACTCATCACCAGTTTTTTTAGCAAGGGAAAGGACAATTCTAAAAATAAACCAATAACCTTGACCAGTAGATTTCAAACCATGCTCTTCAGAGCCTATCAAAGAAGGCCTTCTTAGCCTTTCCTGCACGTTTATACACACTCTTCTTTTGATTTCTTTTTTTTAAAATATCTTTTCTTTTTAAAGAACCTTTAGATTACATAAGTGTTACATCAAAAAATATAGGGGATTCTCATATATCCCCTCCCACACTTACCTTATTAACAACATCTTTCATTAGTGTGGTACATTTGTTACAATTGATGAACACATATTGAAGCATTGCTACTAACCATGGATTATAGTTTACACATTGCACCACACAATTTTATGTCTTCACAAAATGTATATTGGCGTGTACCCATCATTGTAATGTCATGCAGGACAATTCCAAAGTCCAGAAAATGCCACATGTTACACCTATTCTTCCCTATCCCTCCCCTCAGAACCTCTGATGGCAAATTCCTTTATATCAATGATACAATTTCTTTATACGCCAGAATAATAATAAGTCTACTTTAGTGCATAGTTGCATTC
>JAQZBX010112625.1:0-10177 GCA_029593785.1 Cabassous unicinctus | reverse complement strand
GAAAGAAAGAAAGAAAAGGAAAAAAAGCAGTGAAAAGTAACATGTGTCTATACGTAGCATTTTATGTGCACACCAATGTTCCAGATAATCTCCTGTTTCTTCTGAAATCTCACCTGGGAGTAAAAGAGACAAAGGTTTTTGGGGGTTATTGTTGATTTTATTTAGATTGTTGTTGTTAACTTTTCTCTTGCTTTCTATAAAGTTAGAACACCCAGACTAGAATCAGGGAATTTAGCATGTTTCTGCTTTAGGGAAAAGTGGTTTTGCCACAATTTTTAATGCCATTTCATATTTTCATTACCTTTCTTAGTGTGATGATTCCAATACTAAAATACCCAATGTACTCCTGTGGGAAATTTTGTTGAGATAACCTCAAACCATCTAAGTAAGTGTAATATTTTTCCACCAAGTACAATCAATAAACCTCTCTATTTGTGCTTCCCAAGAGCTTCACTACATTGATCTACTTTTCTGACACATATATGAAGGAGATGGAGTCATCCTTGGTCACCTTCTGATTCCTTTTCAAGCAAATTTCCCCTCAGGTGCCTCCCTGTCTCCAGGGATCCCAAATTCCCTCAGGCTATGCTGTATTTAGGCAGGATCCAGACTTTACCTTCCCAAAAATGATTCCTTCCACAACATGATTCATGTAGTATAACGCACTATCCCATTAAAATCTGAGTTTGAAGAGTAAATACTGCTGAAAATTGGATAATCTGAATTATTTCCAAATAGTTTAATAATTTTGTGTATTTTAATTGAGAATGACTATCAAAATCACTGGAACAAAACAGATTTAAAGTATAATTTAAGCCATCTGAGACAAACAAAGGAGAAAAAAAAACATACCTACCTAAATGATTTTCCTTTTGTCACTGAAGCCTTTAACATAATGCTATGTTGGCAATTGTCTGCTTATAAATTCCTTCCTTCGGAAAATCATTGTCTGGCTCCAAGGAATGTGAAACAAGTTTAGTGCATGAGAAGCAGGTTCATTGTCTCTCTGTGCTGGGAACAAAACTAAAGTGCCCACACGTTGATCATGAAACCACTGTTTGTAAGAAAGACACCACATTCTTAGTAACAGAAAGGATACTTATTTAATGAAAATATTCTATGAAAATTCCATGCTTTATTAGCTTTACAAACATATTTTGGAAACTTATTGTATACAAGAAACTGCCAGAGATTTTTAAAAATCATAATAATGATCTGCAGTTGCTTACAATCTAATAGTGTATAGACTTTGTCTTTGGAAAATTTTTAAAGATAAGATATACATAGAAAATGATCATAAAAAAGTATAAATCAAGTGAATTTTCAGAAATGCAGACATCCCTACACTCTGAACCCAGATCAAAAGAAAAAACTTTACCAGCACTTTTGTGACTGCATGTGGGCCACATCATAAATTGATATACATTACGGTAGATTAGTATTAGATGTTTTTTAACTATACAAGAGATAAATAATATAATGTGCGTGCTTTTTTGTCTGAATGCTATTGCTCAACATGATGTTTGAGAGATTCCTAAATGTCATTGTGCAGTAATAGTTCATTTATTCTCATTGTGGTGTAATATTCCAATGTTACAAATACACCATAAGTTATTTCTCTAATCTAGTGCTCAGAGAGGCAAAGTATGAGCCATAATGGTTTGTAGGAACACAGTCAAGACCATTCATTTATGCAAGCAGATGGCTCTTTTAATAATAAAAAGGTATATTTGAGTAGTCATGGCAGATACTTTATGACCTGTAAAAACTAAAATATACAATACAGCTCTTTAAGAAAAAGTTTTCCAACCCCTGATCTGATGTGTTGATAGAAATTTGAGTTGTTTTCAGTTTTATGCTATTGGAAATAATGTTATTATGAGCATTTTGAACATTTTTGCAAATATTTTGGGTAGAAATATTCATTCACTTCTCTTGAGTATAAAACTGGGAAGGGAATTTTTGGGTCATAATGTATGTATATGTTCAGCTAGAGTAGAGTCTTCTTTATAATTTTTTTAATGAATCAATTTTATTGATACATATTAATAAAGCATGCAATTCACCCAAACTGTACAATCAATGGTATTTGGTATAATCACATAGTTGTGCATTCATCACTTCAATCATTATTAAAACATTTTCATTATTTCTATAATAATAATAAACAACAATAATAATAATAAACAAAAAACTAATAAACAAGCAAGAAAATTCCTCACCTCAGTGGGATGCCAATTCCCACATCTACTACCACCATGTGAGACATATAGTTGTACCACCTTCTTACCTATAGTTGATATTGTCTATTGTTTTCCTTTTAGCCATTCTAACTGAGCCAGGGTACATGACAGAAGTTTTAATTTTTATTTACCTAAACATCACTATGTTGGATAACCACTTCTGTGAAGTGTCTATTAAAATCTAAATGTGGAGTAAGAAGTCAGTTAAAGGATCATACTTTTTAAGTACTTGCCTTTCTGCAAATCACAACTTATCCTATCTAACAAACATCATTATCACTGTTATTTTAAGTCAAATCAACATAGAGATGCAAAGCAGTCTTTTTGTGTGAAGCCATCATCTTTTTAAAAACTATCTCCAATAGTGGGAAATTTATACAACAGTAAAATCATTGATACATAGAGAAAGAATGTGGCAACTGGGAGGGAGTTTAGAAATAATCTAGTTTGAGCTACTCCTTTATGAAGGGAGGACTGAGGTCCAATAAGGAAGAATGACTTCTTAAAGACCACCATGATTTAGAGTGGCAGCGGATACCTATTTCACAGTATGCTTCTAAAGGAAAATTTCCAGAGCTGATAAAAGCTGCTGCTTCTGGATTTAACACAAGGCTTCCCACTTACTTGGTCATTATTATTACTGTTTTATTATTGCAATGGTACTTAAACAGTCTAACAAGTATGTACTTGCCTATTTGTTCTTTTATACATATACTCAAACCTTCCATAACTATGCCATTCTTATATTTTGGGATTTCAGTGCCAAGTCTTAAGGAATGAGTCAAGGTATAGGAACATACATATACTTTTAACCAACTACAGTCATTGATAATACTTATTTGGACTAACAATATTTGTCATCAGCCATTGGTAGATGAGTGAGAAGGATATGATGGAGAGAGAGTAAATAGGAGAGAAAGGTGAGGATTGAAATAGATAAACTAGAATAGATCAAAAACTAGATGTTATATTTTCCCCAATATTTTGTAAAACCTCCAGACAGCAGAGTTAGCTTGGACCACCTTTTTCAAGTTCCTGTTTGAGTCATGAAGCCCCAAAACAAAATCCCAGTAAGTGATCATTCAATTTTGTATTACACAAATTCAGGGAAAAGCCTGCATTTAATTAAATTGATGCATTCTATATTTAGACATCCATTTATTGAGTTTATAAAACTTCATTCATTGGGTTTGAATTTTCCTTCTTTATAGTGTCACACCACAAGATGTGATTAAAAGGATAAAGAAGCACATCAAATGAGTCTATAATATGGAATGGAGCTGAATTAATTAGATGACAGGTTTGCATCTTCCAAATTGGTGATAATCCACTGATCTCCCATTTTGTTTGGACTTTAATATGTTTCAAACAATGTTTTCTATCATGCTGCTGCTCATAAGTAAGATTTCCAAAAGACTGTGAGTTAATTGAGAAATTAAATGTTTCATTAACACCTTTTTTCCCCCCAAACAGGCATTCTCATACATTTTCCAATGTCATACTCCCCCTTAATATGTTACAGAGTTCCACTTAGACATACAATATTGAAAAGCATTGCTGCTTCTTGGGTTTTATTTCCATTCTGAAATGTTCTCAAACAGGACATTTTACAATGACAGCTAAATAATCTAAGACACCTGGCTTTTATCATGCACAATTATAATGGATAATTAAGAGTGTCCTTGAGTCTTGGCAGTTCTTTCAAATATATGGCCATATCCATGTCTTCTCAATAACCTGCTTCCAGTGTTTTGATATCAGAAAACTTGAACAGAGACAGATGAAGTAGGTAAATTCCAGAAAAGTGTGCAAATGAATATTTTATTGATCCACTTCTTTTGTGTCCACATCCAAATTATGTACTTTTATTTTCTTTCTTACAAGCTATAAAAAGTATATCAAGGCACATACTATATTCAGTTAATTTTGTTTTCACTGACATCTAATAAGGACCTTAAATTATATTAGGGGACATTGTTCTTCTGCCGCTTCTATCTGAACATATAGTCAGCACCGGAGTTGTGAGGTCTATGTCCAAGAGACTTAAATTTTGGGCTGTCCATGTGCCGGTTGGGCACTGAATCTCAGCAGAGTTTCAACATCTACTCTCAAATACACTGGACTCACCCAGGACAACTAAAATAGAGATGATGATGGACAACGACCATCCCAAGGAACAGAAAGCAACTGCAAATGCAAGCAAGATGGTCTCATCCATCTGCCCCATGGGATCTAAGCTCCCTCTCAATTAGAGGCAGAGTGGGCATCAGCATCCCAGATTCCTGAGGATTGGGGAAACAAGGGACTAGAGTAGACTTACTGTTATTCTACTATAGACTTATTGTGATTCTAACAATGGAAGAACATTTATCATTGATGTGGAAGCAGTGACCACTGGAGGTTCTGAGGGGGAGGAAGAGGGAAAAATAGGTGTACTGTGGGGATATTTTCAGGACATGGAAATTGTCCTGATGATATTGCAATTAAAGATACAGGCCATTATATATCTTGTCATAACTTACAAAATTGTGCGAAATAGAGTGTAACCTAGAATGTTAACTATAATCCTTGCTTAGTGGCAATACTCCAAAATGTGTTCACTAATTGTAACAAATGTACCACACTAATGAACGATGTTGTTAATGTGGAAAAATGTGTCAGGGGTAGGGAGCAGGACATATGGGAATCCCCTTTATTTTTTATGTAACATTTATTAATCTAAGTATCTTTTAAAAAATTAAAAAGCATATATTTCAAAAATAAAATAAAATATATTGGGGAAGATGTGGCTCATATGGTTGAGCACCTGCTTAACACAAGGGAATTTCCAGACTGACTTCCTGGTGCCTCCCCCAAATAAACAAAACAACAAGCAAGCAAAAAAACACAAACAAACAAACAAAAAACAACTCAGTGGAGCCAATGTGGCTCAGTGATTGAGGACTGGCTTCCCATATATGAGGTCCTGGGTTCCATCCCCAGCCCCAGTACCTCAAAAAAAAATGTATTGGGAATGTTGGTTTTGTTATTTATTTGTTTGTGTTCACATTCTGTATCACAGATGTAATGCATGTGCATGAGATTACAGAGATGTAGTCATTGAGCACAAAATGCTTACAAACTCAATGTAGGTGATGATTTAACAAACAGTAATAGATGCAATGATTCTTTGAGTAGGAACCTTTATGAAGCACAATGAGGGAGCATTTAACTAGGGCTGAAAATGAGGGAAAAGAGAAGAGAAGCTTCCTGGAGGAAGAGACTAAGTTAGGAATTATACCAAAAGGATTATTTTACCAAGACTTAGTTTTGCTATTTATAACCTAATCCTGATGGATTTCACTTCATCTAAAAAAGCATAGTCCAAGCCACTTAGGATACCTAATTAGCAAACTCTTTAACTAGAACTCTTTCCTCTCCACAATTTGTATCTCTACTCATTATTTATATCTGAAAATAAGAGTCTTCATTTCAGATAAACTTTTCTTCCCTGCACGCTAAATTTAAACATGTTGCTTTGAATTCTGACATTTTACTTTACGGTGTTTTGTACTTTGGTGTGAATTATTTGTATGATTTAGTTAATGTTTCTCATTTCCAGTACATGATGTGATATATGGAGCACCTAAAAGTGTAACAGGCATATGGTAAACACTAAATAACTCTTAAGGAAAATCGAGTAATAAGTAAAAATCAGATTAAACAAATGAAAATTTGGCAAAATATGAAGATCGGAAAGTTCTCGAAAAAGAGAATACCTTACTTGAATACGAGGAAGACACAGAATGATATATGACATATAAAGGAAGCTATAAAATATTGATCTCATTGAAAGTTAGTAATAATATGTGTATTAAATAATTTGAGGCAACTTTGTACAATATTTTATGATTTGAGGAATAAAACTGTATGCATATGTGCCTGTGTGTGTACATGTATATATACATATGTGTGTAAACATATATATTTAAAACAATCTTTATTTTTCAGTCTTTCCAGGGGCTCTTTCCATCCTTGATCCATAAACGACAAAATAGGGTGTTTAACATGGTATTCACAAACGTGTAAAACAAGGGGATCATTTTGTCATCATCTGGTGACTGCGAAGACTGGGCCAAAAATACATGAAGATCATAGTTCCCTGGATAATTGCAAAAACAGTGAAGTGGGGTGTGCTGGTGGAGAAAGCTTGGATACTACCCTATGCCAAGTGGACGTTTAAAATTGAGAAGATGATATAACAGTAAGATACTAGAACTTCTTCTATGGTAGTCATTTCAATGAATCAAAAAAGGGAGAATAATACCAAATCATTGACTTGTGTATCAGAACAAGAAATGAGGTAAAGAAGAGGTAAATCACAGAAGGAATGATTAATCTCTTTTGACTGACAGAAACATAACCGCACTGTTAATTTCATATGTGTTAGAGTATCCACCATTCCCACCAGGTAAACCCCAGCCATGAGCATGGAGTACACCTTGCTAGACATGTTGAATGTACAGAGCATGGGGTTGCTAATGGCCTTGTACTTATCAAAGGTCATCACTGCCAACAGGAGAATACTCAGAATCTGCAAAGTTATAGAAGATCAAGAATTAAGTACACAAACAAATAAAAAACTGATCCGTTCTTGGTAATGAAGTCCACGAACATCTTGGACCCAGTTGTTGTGGAATAGCAGAGGTCATAGACGGAGAGGTGGCTGAGGGAAAAGTACATTGGTGTCTGAAGCTGGGAATACAGTCTAATTAGAATGATCATTCCAAGGTTTGCCAGAATATTAATGAAATAACTAGAATTATGATGAATAGGGTCTCTTTGATCTCAAAGTTAGTAGTTACTACCAAGAAAAGTTATTCAGTAAGTCATAGAAATTTTCGCTGTCTATTCTTCTTTGTTCTTGTTCTAAAATATTGCAAAAATAATCAAGAAATAGTTGATCCATATGTAGCTACCTGTACATCCACACGCTATAATGTGTAAAACAGAAAGTGCTATTTTTCTTTAAATTTTCTTATTTATTGTCCTCAAAAAATATGCAGACAAGTGTGACTTTTATAGAGGCATTGTTTTCTGGTTGAATTTTTTTTTAAAAGTCTGAGATAGGAAGTTAAGAAACTTTGATTCTAAATCGAGATGTCATTCATGAGTTATGTGATGTACTTGCCTCTATTGCCTTTTCACAGGCAAAAGATTTGATTGAACTGAAAGCTCATTTCATTTCTAA
This sequence comes from Cabassous unicinctus, assembly GCA_029593785.1. Lineage (NCBI taxonomy): Eukaryota > Metazoa > Chordata > Mammalia > Cingulata > Chlamyphoridae > Cabassous > Cabassous unicinctus. The sequence goes on along the minus strand of JAQZBX010112625.1, from coordinate 2,704 downwards.
AACTACACTAATGTGAAGTAAACACCAAAGCTAAGTAGACAGGGCAAAATGATACAGTATTGAACATCTCATATATTTGAAAATAAACAAATGGATAACAAAAGTGATCACATTTATTTCATTCCTTAAGAAACAAGAATGATTTTAAAGCTTCAGCCAAAATGAGCATATCACTGACATTGATATTGTATATAAATTATTAAATATAATTATTATGTCAAAGTTTTTGTTTTATGGTGTTTTAGTGTCAACTGAAACATGAGGCATGTTTTATTGAACTTTATTATCACATTTTTTTTTCTTTATTTTCCCCTGCCTTGGCTCCCTCATCTATTTGCTCGTTGTCTGCTCATTATTTGCTTGTTGTTTTTGTTCATTGTCTGCTTGTTGTCTGTTGTTTTTTTTCTTTTAGGAGGCACTGGGAACTGACCCTGGGACTTCCCATGTGGGAGGTGGGCACTCAACTGTTGGAGCCACTTTAGCTCCTTACTATCATTTTTCCTCACTTCTTTTTCACAGCATTTTTAATCCAAGTGTGTGGCTGTCATAACAACGTCTCTTAAGAAAATTTAAAAAAAAATTATGAAGAAGTGGGAACAACAGAATTTTATAATTTTTTTTTTTTTTTTTGAGCTGCCAGGGCCGGAGATTGAGGCCAGGACTATGTATTCAGGAAGCCGACACTCAACCTTTGAGCCACATCGGCTCCCGAGTTTTTTTTAATTTTTTTATTTGTTTGCTTGTTGTTTGCTTTTGGTTTTAGGAGGCACCAGGGACAAACCCAGGACCTGCCATGTGGGAAGCAGGTGCTCAAACACTTGATTCACATCCGCTCCCAATAACAGAATTTAACAAACGTACTGCATCTCTTTGGAATTTCCATTGATGTTTCTAGTGAAAATTAAAATTGGAAGGGGAACAATAAATATTTTTGTAACTGTATAGGATTCCATTTCTTGTATATGTGTGTCCGTGTTTATATGTTTGTGTGGTATAATTGTATCTCTCTGTTGCTATATAAAAATTACAATGTGGGTTTTTGTCTGATTTTAATTTTTTCTAGAATTAAATATTGTGATATGTGGCCCATATGGACTTGAATTTACAAATATTTACACATATTGGTTATTTTAATGTGGACTCTCAGATAAAAAAAATAGAACAAGTCGAATTAATAAGTACAGTGATATCACTTTCTCAGAGGTAAAAATAATGGCTTATTTAGGAATCTTGGTTAAAATATTAATTAGTAAAATCTATGCTTCACACAAATGAGATCAATCAAATTCACATAGCTCCAAAAAGAAGATATTGTTTGATCATTAGATTTCAGAATTTATTTAATGGAGTAAGTAGGTATAAAATAGGTCATTAAAAATTCCTCAATATTTCACCCCACACATTTCTTAAAAAATAAATGCTTTTTTCCTACATACTTTAGATTTGGCAACTCAAAACTCTGCCTGAGTTGAGCAAGTCTTTCTCTCCATGCAGCTGGTAGGTGAACAAGAGACATATCACATTTTATTTTTAGCTAAAGACATTTGGGACTTAAGTCTCTAAAGCCTCTGCCTGCCTACTTCTGCATTAGGCAAACATGAGATTAATTAGATTTGTGGTTCTGTGTTAGCCCCAGTGAATGTTGCAACAGTTTTAGCAAAGACTGAACTTTTAATTCTTCACTCTTGTCACCTAATTGATCCATGTCTACAAGAGAACAGAAGTGATTTTAGTGTAATACTTCATTATATTAAATCTATACTCTCTTCCTCCAGTCCACGGAGACATTGTATGAATATTATTAGATTCTCTGTTTAAAGACTTCAATTTCCTTTTCATTGTCCATCCTGTTTATTCCATTTATGAGAGTCTCCTTCAAGTCCCCATTTATAAATCTTACAATTCTCCAATGTTTATCTTAAATGAAACTTTTTCCTTAAGTGTGTCTGATTGCCTTTTCCCAATCATGTGCAATCCAATCTCACTTCAATGATTTTATGAAAGTATAGCATCCACTACTGGTTTAATTTCCTGGCTGCTAAAATGAATGACATAAAAAAGTTTGCCTTTGAAAATGGGTATTTATTGGCTTATGTTTTTAAGGCAAAATTGAGGTGTCAGCAAGGTGATGTTTTCTTTCCAAAGACTGTGACAATCTGTGGTTGGTTGCAGGAGAAACGTGGTCCTTAGCTTTTGTGTCACATGGCAATGTACATAGAAGCCTCTTCTGGCTTCTATGTCTTTTTGATTTTCACTCTGCATATAAAGGACTCTATTATTTTGGATTAAAGCCCAAAACTATTTAATGAGGCCATGTGTTTCCCAACACATGGTTTTTCTGTCCTTTTTATTTGAACATATAATTAGCATTATACTTGTTAAATATATGTTCCAGAGACTTAAGATTTTTGTCCATCTATGTGCCAATTGGGCCCTGAATCTCAGCAAAGTTGCAATATCTACTCTCCAGTTCACTGGACTCACCCAGGACAACTAACAAGGAGATAATGATTGAAAACACCCATCCCAAGGAACAGAGAGCATCTGCAACTGCAATCAAGATAGTTCCATCCATCTGCCCCATGCAATCTAAGCCCCCTTTCAGTTAGAGGCAGAGTGGGCATCACCATCCCAGAATCCATGAGACTGGGGAATGAACAATGGACTAAAGTAGGCTTATTATTATTCTATTATAGACATTATT
>JAQZBX010112624.1:0-10177 GCA_029593785.1 Cabassous unicinctus | reverse complement strand
TTTTTTAAAGATTTATTTATTTACTTGATCCATTTTAAATCTCCCCTTCCCCATTTGCTGTTTTGTGTCCATTCGCTGGGCAATTCTCTGTGTCTGTTTCATCTCTTCTCATCCTCCTCCTCCAGACTTCACCAGGATTCGATCCTGAAGACTTCCAATGTAGGAGAGAGGTGTTCTAGCCATCTGCGCCACCTCGGCTCCTGGTTTTCGGAGCTTTCGGAGCTTTCGGAGCTTTCGGAGCTTTCGGAGCGTCTTGTCTTGACTCTCCCCTGCGTCTCTCTCCTGTTACGTCATCATCTTGCTGCATGGCTCCCGGGGCCTGGCAGCTCACCGGCACACAGAACTTGGCAGCCCATGCGCCTTCTATATATATATATTTTTTTTATTTTACCGGGAGGTCCCGGGGATCGAACCCAGGTCACTCCATATGGCAGACGGATGCCCAACCATTTGAGCCACATCCGTCCCCAACTAGCTTTCGACTTTCTTCATCAGTCATGCTTTTGTTCTTAAGCAAATAACCCACAATGAGTGCAGACTCTGCTTCCGTTAGGTCCACACTTGGAACAAACTTGGAACGTGCTCCACCTGAGAAATGTACCTTCTAGCCCTGCAGGAGAAAGGGCTGGGGATTGTTCCAGGAGATGAGAGATACATTCTCCCAGCGCCTTGAAGAATGTAGAGATAGAGCTCTTAGATGCTTTTCCTTATAAGATGTAGAACATTTTCTCGTCAATTGAGGAGAGAGCAGTTGATCGCGTGCAGAAGCATAAAAAAGGACAATTTAGGTAATATTACACATTTCTTCCTAGGGCTTTTTATGGTTTTGGCATTAGAAATCAATGTAAAGTGATGCAAGCCCTCAGGCTAGGTATTTTTGGCTAGGAGTCTGGGCCTCTGAGGACTTAGCAACAGGCTGGACAAAGATGGGTATCTTAAGAGTATTCTCCCCTGTTCCAGTCTCCCATAAGATTCTACAGTCCAGATTAATCCCCAGATGTGAAGACCCCTGCTCTTATGGTGGTTAGGAGAGGCACGCTGTAATAACCAACACTTAGAACAGTGCCAGGGATATGGAAGGCACTCAGTAAGTGCTTTTATATGTACAAACCCATTTAATTATCACACTTTGTAAAGTAAGTGCCACTGTAGTACCTCAGTTTCCTCATTTGTAAAATTTGTATAAAAAGGCTAAGTAATATACTAAATAAAAAGATAAAAAGAAAAAGGCCAAGTAACTTGCCCAAGGTCATAGAACCAGTATGGGCTTGTAGGGATATTGTGATGTTGGGATATTACTCATATGCCCTTTTAAGAATGAAGGATTTATACCTCCAGCTGCTGGGAGTGTAGCTGGCAGACAGCCCTCTTTGGTAATTGCCTCACCTTGCCTTGCCTAGCCCAGGGCCATGCCCACTTCCCAGGGCAGCCCATATGCAATAAGGTTCCTCTGAGCTTCAGTGTCCCTGAGGGGCTGGCTGAGTATTTATTGAGACTGCATTGCAGCTCAACTTTCCCCTTTGCCTACTCTTGCTTCTTTCCTTTTCCTTTCATGGAAGTTGATCCCGGGAGCACTCCCTAGTAAATTGGATTCAGAATCTGCTTGCACCGTGATTCAAGTCTGCTTCCCAGGGAACCCAAATGGCAATGCTGGAGCTGCAGTATGATCTTGGGCCATCTGCCTTCACAGGCCATGCTCTCAACCAATGTGTTCCACTGCCTCTCAAGGGAGGTGTATCAGTCAGGGTTCTCCAGAGAAACCAAATTACTGTTTATTATAATTTATTATAAGGCATTGGCTCGCACAACCTTGGAGGCCAGCAAGTTCAAATTCCATAGGGCAGGCCTCAAGCTGGAAACTGGTAAAAGTGATGTTGAAGTCCTTAGTACAAATGCCCCAGGGCAGCTGGTTGGCTGGCTATTATGACAAGAGACAATGCTGAAGTTGAGGCAGAAATTCTTCTGACCTCTGAAATCCTCAGTTCTGGCTTTTAAGACCTCCAGCTGATTGGATGAAGAGACTCCTCTCACTGCTGAGCAATCTCCTTTGTTGATTATCGATGCATTCACCTGATTGTAGATGCAAATCCCATCTACTGAATACACTCACAGTAGCAAGCAGGCCTGTGCTTGACCAAACAACTGGACATCATAACCTAGTCAAGTTGACACATGAAATTAACCTCACATGAAGTAAAATTGTTAAGGCTTCATAAAAAAGAGACCTTCGAAGTCAGGTAGTACAACCCCATTTAGTGCCTAAAAATCAAAATAGCATTTGAAAATACAGTGTCTTGCCCATAGTAGATACTCTGTTAATGAGAGGGGATGCATGTGTGTATAGGCTAGGAAACTAGAAGGATCTCCTTGCCCCACATCTGTTTTAACAATATGTGTAGGGATTTGTTGCTGATGTTTCTTAGCAGAACTGAGGTCCTCTATGGTATTCTGAGGAACTTCTCAGAGTGCAAGCCCAGTTAATTGATAGCTTCTGGGAATAGCCTGGGAATAACCTCCTAAATAGTACTGTGAAGGACAGATGCTAGAAAGAGAGATGTTACCATTGCTTTATCCATTAAGGCTTTCTAAGTGTGGAGTCCTTGCTGAAATGCTCAGAAACCATCTATGTGCTGCCTTCTCAAACCTTCTCAAAGAACTGTATCTTTTTTACCTGAAAAGAGCATTATGGGTCATGCCCACCTCTACAGATGACAACAATGGAGTATGAAGGAGCAGAGAGCTTACCCAGCTGGTCACTGGTAGAAATGGCTCTGGAACCCTGTGCCAGGACTGCTGGTCAAGGGCTCTTTCTACTGCTTGGCTGTGCTCTTCCACTTTGACATTTCATGAAACATTTCTAATTTTATGAGTGTGCAAGAGACAACTGGTATACACGGATTATTCCATGTATTCCCCTACATTTCCCAGCTTTCCTAGCATTTAGGTTGGAATCACATGACCATTCTGACATTGGATTATAAGTGGAAGTGGAGTATTCCTCTTCCAGGCCAGTGAGCTCAGATCAGTATTCCTTCTCCATCCTTCTTGTTAGTGGAGGCTTTGGAGACCAGTATAACATATAGCAAGCTACAAAATGGAGGAAGTGCCTGCCAACTCATGAGACTTTATGTGAGCAAGAGTAAGATCTTGCTCTTTTAAGTCACTGAGATTTTGGGGGTTTGACCTTTGAGGCAGGTAGCATCCACAACCCTTAGTCAATAGGCTTCTAGTTCTGGGTCAGTTTGCCTGCACAGGACATAATGAGCAAGCTTTGGCTATGTCAACCCACCATATGGAAAAAAGTCCATTGGAATGTGACACTCATCACTTGGACACCTGCTCAACTCAGATGCAGAAGTGTTGAGAAAAGACAGGAGTTCCAAGGCTGAGAAAGGAAAGATGGTTGACAGTTGAGTGTACTCCTGCTCTTATTCAGGAAGTCAGGTTCCCACTGAGGTAAAGCGGGCAGCTCTCATGTGCTCTATCTGTTCTGTTCACACATCCAGGGATGGATTGTGGTAAGATTACTTTTCCAGCCTAAGCCCAGATGCATCCCCTCTCATAAGTTCACTAGGAAGTGGTAGGAGGAACTGAGCCAGTGCCACTTCTCTATGAAACCTCTGTTCCAGATCCCACTTCATGCCCTCAGCTGCAGTGGTGGTGTAAGGACCTGGCTCTGACCTGAGAACTCACTCTCCTTTCCCCTGGCAGGCACAGCTGTGGCTCCAAACAGGACTCTGAAATAATGCAGAGGAAAGGCAGAGGATGCTCTCCACTAGGCTGTTGATTTTGTGGCCATCATGGATAATTTTTGGCTCTGGAGTCCCCAATTAAAAAGTGAATTGCTGACCCCATGTTGAGTTCTGGCCAGCTGGCTTTGTAGTCTGCATTTCCTGGCATGGAGCCTGGCATGCCCACAGTGGTGTGGTCCTTCGATGGAGGGTTGGGTTGCCTGTGCCTTCTTCTTCCTCTGGTGGTGTCCTCATTTCAAGGTGATTCTCCACCTGATGCTCAATGACACACATCCTGGGTGTAAACAGGTCTAAGGCTAGGACTTTCGTACCCATGTCATATGTAGCTTTAGCTAAGGCTGACTGCTTAAGGTCATTTTTAGTGGCTTCAGTGCATGCAGAATCTGCAGGAGACAAGATGCAATACAGCTGGAGAGTAATTCTGTGATGGCTGATGCTATAGACTATGTGGGAAATCCCGATTACTGTGCTGACCTCTTCCATTCTCATTAATAACAGCACACTCTCCCCTGGGTTCTTGCAGATGTCATAATGCATGGCAAGTTTAATAAATCCAGAAAATGGTCAGCTTTTTATGTGTGAAACCAAGGACATATTGTGACCAATACCTTTGTTATTTTCCTGATATTTCTCTTTTAAAACATCTAATACATTTTAATTGTAAAAATTAAAAGCAATATAATAGAAAGAGAAGTCATTTTCTAATTATAAATCTCTGTTTTAGCTTCCTTGGCTGCTCTAAACAAACACCATGACATGGTTCAGCTTGAATAATGGGAATTTATTCACTTATGGTTAGAGTCTGGGAAAATGTTCAAATCAAGGCATCATCAGGATGGTGCTTTCTACCTGAAGACGGCTGCCAGTGATCCTTGGCTCCTCTGCAACACGACAAGGTACGTGGAGGTATCTGCTGATCTCTCCCATCTCTTCCAGGTTCCATTGATTTCAGCTTCTTGCTTCCACGGCTTTTTTCCTCTCTCTGTGTATTCATTCCATTTATAAAGGACTCCAGTAAAAAGATCAAGACCCATCCTTATTAAAGTGGATCACACACTAACTGAAGTAACCTCATCAAAAGACCCTATTTACAATGGGTCCCCACTCATTAGATTTAAGAACATGTTTTTCTAGGGATACATAAAACTTCAAACCACCACAATCTTTATAACAGATAAATTAGAATTTGATTATATATTATTCTATACTTTTATGTTTATATATGTCCACATATTTTAAAAACATAAATTGGATCATACTATACGTATTATTCCATAGTCACTTCTATCCATTTTTAGGTGTTGGGGATTGAATTGTGCACCCCAGTTTGGACATGTTCTTGGTCTTAGTCCACATTTTGGTGAGTGTGGACCAAGTTTCATTAAGTTCTCTTCAAAATGTTACTTCAGCTAAAGTGTGGCCCAAATGAATCAGGTTGGGCTTTAATCCAGATTACTGGAGCCCTATATAAACAGTGAAAGTCAGACAGAGAGAAAGCCACAGGAAACAGCCAGAAGCTGGAGGTCAAGGAATGGGGAAGAGAAAGGAGAAGACATGCCATGTGCATTGCCATATAATGGAAAGCCAGGTACAAAGGATCACCTGCTGCCAGCCCCAGAATGCTGGTCTTTGGAAAAAGCATCGCCTTGCTGATGCCTTGATTTTGTACTTCTAGCCTCAAAACTGTGATTCAATAAATTCCCATTGTTTAAGGCAATCCACTATATGATATTTGTTTTTAGCAGCTAGGAAACTAAAACAGCAGGCATTAGAGACATTTTGCTATGTCAATAAGATCTACTTCATTAACAAAAAAATCTACAGAGTGTTTTGTTATGTGGATGGGCCATAATTCATTTACTTAATTATCCATTATTAGACAAGTTTTTTTTCATTCATTTGCTGTTATAATCAGTGCAGCAATGAACACCTTTTTAATGTATTTCTTTGTATATCAGCCCTGTAATTCCTTTAGGATAAATTACTAGAATTAGAAATGTTAACTTAAAAGGCATGTGCAGTAAAAATTTCAAATTATGAACAGATTATCTTCAATAATATTGCAACAATTTTTATGCTACCAGCTGGCATGAGAGTGCATGTTGTGCCCTACATTTATCAGCACTAATACTACTCCTATTAATTCAATAAGTTAAAATAAATCTTTCTTTGTTAAATTTGCATTTCTTTGATTATTATTGAATTTTAGCAGCATCTTTTCAGATAAATGTTGGTCATTTGTATTTTATCTGTTTGTCCATTTTTCTTTTGGGATATTTATTTTTTCTGATATTAATATATCACTTTTTATATATTACAAATATCAACTTTTTGTGATATGTGTCGAGAATACTTTATAACACGTTTTCATTAGTCCCTTATATTGAAAGAATTGATTTAAAGTGGTGTATACTTCTGTAAAAGTAAAAGTCACAAAATGAATCTTTTCGTTTACTGCTTTTTGTTTTATGTCATGCTTGGAAAAGCCTTCTCTACCTCAAGAATATAAAACTATTCTCCTAGCACTTTTTTTGTTCTGTGCTTTTCAATGTAAAAAGAAAAAGAACCAACAAATATCCTATCTTTCATCATGTACAAAAATAAATTCCTAAGAAATGGATTTAATTTCTTTCTTTCTAGACAGTCACTTATTTTAATGCTACATACTAAAATAAGAAAGATATCAGATTGCTACATATTAAAATACTCCAGTTATTTTTAAATTCCATTTTATGTTTTACACTAAAACCAAATTACCCATGTATATTTCAATCTAGACCTTATGTTCTGCTTCGTCGATCTCTTTTTCTATACCTACGTAATGTCCAGAGTGTTTTAATTACTGTAGCTTTAAGTATATAAATCCATTTATTTCAATCTTCTATGTTTTTTAACAAAATTGTTTTTTTCGGGGAAGTTTTAAGAAAATATAATTTTAAAAAGATTCCATTTAAAATAGCACAAAATCTATTGTTGGTATTTTAAAAAATATCTAGGAATATGTAAGCTATGGCTGGTATACAGAATTGCTTGATATTTTAATATTTATCTTTTATCTGAATACCTTCCTAAATGCTTTCCTATTAGTCTTAATTGTTTTTTGTTTTGTTTTTGTTTTTTAGGAAGATAATCATATTGCAAATAATGATTGCCTGTCTCTTCCTTTCCAATATTTGCACCTAATTGAATTGTTTCCAGATAAATGTTAAATAATTAAATAATTGTATAATATTGGTCATATTTATCTTATTTGTGACTTAATGTGCAAATAGTACATTTAAGTATGTGAAATACTTAAATATTTAAGTAATTTCTTTGACAAATTATCTTATCAAAATAAGCAAATTTCCTTCTATACCTGGTTTTAAAAGCTTATGTTTTTGTATGTATGTATATGTGTATGCTTTATTAGAAATGGATATTGAATTTCACTGACTACCTTTGGTCATCTAGCCAGATAATTATATAGTAACTTTCCTTTAATATGCTAATGTAATAAATTCCATTAGTTGATATCCCAAAATTGTTGGATAAATTAAACCATCTTTGCATTCTTAAACCCTAATTGATTATGATGCTATTTTTTTAAAAAGAAATTAATTTTATTGATACATATTAATAAAACATACAATTCATCCAAAGTGTACAATCAGTGGTATTTGGTATAATCACATAGTTGTGCATTCACCATTTCAATTATTATTAGAGGATTTTCATTATTTCAATAATAATAATGATAAACAAAAAACAGACAAATTAATTATGATGTTTTTTAATATATTACTATATTCTTTTTTCCCTTGTCATATTTGAGACATTTGCCCATATATTCCTCAGTGAGATTTGTCTGTACTTTTCTTTATTGGGTGCTATTTTTATCAGATTTTCATATTAGTGTTATGCTGCCTTCATAGATAACTTACCAAATCATTTTATTCTTTTTAAAATATTTTAAATATCACTCCTGGTCACATCCTTGACACAAAGTGAGTGTCCCCCCTATATGACCATGAAGCCCCTCTACATTAGTTACCTATTGCCATGTCTATTAGCCAGGGTTCTCCAGATAAACAGAACTGACAGGTTATATATATATTAAGAGATTTATCAGCAGGCCTCAAGTTAGCAACTTGATGAAGGTGATGTTGAATACCCCAGGAGAAGCTGGCTGGCTGAAGTAGAGGTAGGAATTCTTCTTTCTGCCTGCTGAAATCCTCAGATCTGACTTAAAGGCCTCCAACTAACTGGATGAGGAGATGCCTTTCATTGCTGAAAGCAATCTCCTTTGTTGATTGTAGATACAATCAGCCTAGATGAAATTAACTATCCATCTATGAAATCCATCTATGAATGTGAGGGCACAGTAACAACCAGACCAGTGGTTGCTTCACCAAACAGCTGGACACCATAACTTAGCCCAAGCTGACAACTGAAATTAACCCCACCATACCATGTAACAAGCTACCCCAAAACTTAGTGGCTTAAAACAACCACCATTTATTATCTCATAGTTCCCATGGGTCAGGAATTCAGGAGTGACTTAACATGGTTCTGGCTCATGGTCTTTCACAGGATTACAGTCTAGATTATGGTCAAGACTACAATCATCTGAAACTTGACTGGGCCTGGAGGGTTTCTCTTCCAAGCTCACTCATGTCACTGTTGGCTGGAGACCTCAGTTCCTTGCCCTGTGAGCCTCTTCGTAGGGCTGTTTCAGTGTCTTCATGACATGGCACTTGGCTTCTCCCAGAGGGAGTGATCCAGGAAAGAGTCTTCAAGAGGGCAGAAACCACCATGTCTTTTATGACCTACCCTCAGAAGTCATGTACTATCACTTCTGACATATTCTATTAGTCACACAGACAGACCTTGATACACTGTGGGTAGTGACAACTGAAGGATGTGAGTACCAGGAGGCAGGGATCATTTACAAAGGCCCCTTCCAGCTCAAATGCTTTGATTCTAAAATCTTTATTTTTTGCTTAAAAGCATGTCTTCATGTAAAATCTTAGGAGTAAAGCCAATAAAAAAATCTAAGTTATTTTTATTGACAATACAGAGTCCAATACAATACTGGGGCTCTCCTTATCCCAATTTCCCCCCTCCCTTTCACTGTGGCCCCTAGAGTTGGGGAAGGGTGCTTCCTAGGATTCCTTACAATCTACAGAATATAGTTTAAAATCACTGGATTAGATCATTTCTGAGCTTTCTTCCTGCTCTAAAGTTCTGTGATTTAGTAATTGTCCTTATCTTTCCTTTCCCCCTGTCTAAACCATACCCATCTTTCAAAATCTGACTCCTCAAGTCCACTTCCCTGACCTCATGTGAATATCCTCACTTCATCCTCCTCTGTACTTTTGTCCCTGCTGTTCCCTCTACTTAAACTACCCTTACTACCTTTCTGGAAAAAAAAATGTAGAATTTTCAAGTAATCAAGATTACTCGACTAGAGCATGGGATTCCTAGAGGGAATTGGTAAGAAAATTGGGTCCAGATCATAGAATGTAATAGTTAGCTGTGTTAGCCACTGATACCTGGAGTGAAAGATTTATCAATTACCTAAGAATCAACCATTTCACTGTTCCTTTCCAGTTCCAGCATTCTTGATTTCTATGATCAGAGTTGCCTCTATCCTGACAGCAGGGAATGGAGTGAACTGGAACAGGCAAGGACCAGAGGCAGGGACAGAGAGTTATATTCTTTGACCTGTGAGCTCTATAAAGTCAAAGTCATTAGAAAACGATGCCTTTTTCCCTCTGTGACATGTCTAATAGGATCTCCTGTTTCTCCTTAGGGTTGTGGAATCTGAAATTGTTACTAGTAAACATTTATTTGGCAAATGATGCTTTTGAACTCATGACCTCTCTTGGAATTTTCCTCATAATTTCTATTCCTTTATCCACCAGCATTTTTTAAACATTTGTGTGGCATTTAAAACTTTTTCAGAGTAATTTCGCATCCACAATATCATCTTATGATTCTAACAACTCAATGATGGAACAGAAATTATTACTGTCAGTTTAAAAATGAGGAAACTGAGTGTCTAAAAGGTTAAATGACCTGCTAAGATTATATACGACAATGAATATTAATGGCAGAACCATAACAGAAAAGCAATAAACAGGGAGCTAAGAGACCAGGATGGCAAATGTATGCTTATATTGCTAATATGATCCCCTGAGAACAGTCTTCTCCCTACCACTGCCTCCTGCAAAGGCAAACCTACCTTATCCCAGTGAGCTCACAATATACTGGTTGTGAAAATCTCTACCTGAAAGAAAATGGTTTCGGCCTAATAGTCTCTGCTTCTTAAGATGTGGATTTGGGGGAAACTGAACATTTTGGAAGGCCTAAGAATTGGAACCATTAGAACAAAGTAGGTTTTCAAAATTGGAAACAAATAGGTAAAAAAAAAAAAAAATATA
>JAQZBX010112623.1:0-10176 GCA_029593785.1 Cabassous unicinctus | reverse complement strand
GACATGAGAAAATATTCAACATTACTAGCAATTAGGGAAATGCAAATCAAAACTACAATGAGACATCATTTCACACCTATTAGAATGGTGGCTATTAAAAACTTGGAAATCTGAAAATGTTGGAAAGGATGTGGATATGAATGCTTATTCACGGTTGGTGGGAATGTGGAACTGCACAGCCATTGTGGAGGGCTGTTTGGCAGTTCCTAAGGAAGTTAAATAGAGACTTGCCATGGATGCCACAATATCATTACTAGGTTTATATCCAGAAGAACTGAGAGCAGAGTCATGAAAAGACACCTGTACATCAGTGTTCATAGTGGCTTTATCTGCAATTGCCAAAAGTTGGAAACAAACCAAGTTTCCATCAACTGATGAATGGAAAAACAAATTGTGGTGTATACACATGATGGAATATAACCCAGCAGTAAGAAGAAATGAAGTCACTAAGCATATGGCAACATGGCTGAACCTGGAGGACATTATGTTGAGTGACTCAAGCCAGACACAAAAGGACAAATATTGTATGATTGCTCTATTATGAACTAAATATATTGTGTAAACTTGCGGAGTTAATAATTAGAATATAGGTCACCAAAAAATAGAAGGAGGGTAAAGAATTGAAAGCTGAAGTTTAATCTATGCAGAACTGGTAAAAAGGATGTTTGTAAATCTTTGGGAATGAATAGAAATAGTGAAAGCATATCATGGTGTCTGTAACTACAAGAGGTATTATATGGGTATGACAGTTGTGAAAGGGAAGGTCTAAGTTTATGTATATTAAGAGAAGGAATGCTAAAAGCTGTAAAATGGGATGTATAAGATAGTAAAATCACATGTAAAACAGGAATATGTGTGATATTGCATATATAAGACTGTTTTAACAAAATATAAATACAAATAAACCAGAGAGAAGGAAAAAATAATAGCAGCTCCGTAGGACGGGGAAGCATAGAGAGATTGATAGGTGATGAATTTTGTTTGTTTGTTTTTTGTTTATTGTTATTATTGGAATAATGAAACTTCCCTAAGAATAGTTGAAGTGATGAATGCACAAATATGTGATTATACTGAATACCATTGATTGTTTTGGATAGATTTATGCTGTATTAATAAGTATCAATAAAATTGTTTTGTTAAAAAAAAGACACTGTGTGAACAAAAAAATTTGACAGCGTTCAAAAAAGATTGACAGTACTTATTGGAATGAAAGACACAATGGATAAGATTGCAAATACATGAGAGACATATAATAGCAGACTTGAAATGGCCAAGGAAAGAATAAGTGAATTAGAAGAGCATGTTAATTGGAAAAGACAGGAGAAAAGAGAACAGAGAAAGACATGAATAAAAAAATTGAAGTGGCTTTCAAGGAAATGAATGACAGTGCAAAATGCACAAACATGCATTTGAGTGTCTCAGAAGAATAATTGAGGTAATAATCACGGAAAATTTCCCAACTTTTGGCTATCATGGATAATACTGCTATGAACATCAGTGTGAAGATATCTATTCGTGTCACTGCTCTCAATTATTCTGGGTACAACTAGCATTGGTACATCGGAGTAACAAAAGAAAAAAACCAACACTTCTGCACCTCAAAGGATTTGTCAAAAGGATGAAAAGACAGCTGACTTAATGAGAAAAAATATTTGGCAAGATAAGTGTTTAATATCCATGATTAAAAGAATATGATAAGGAGACCATACAATTCAAAAGTAAAAAGATGAACTATCCAATTATAAAATGGGCAAAAGAATTGTAAAGACAATTGTCCAAAGAAGAAATATAAATGGCAAAGAAACTCATGAAAAAATGTTCAATATCACTAGTGATTAGGGAAATGCAAATCAAAACCAGAAAAAGATATCAGCAAGAATTTTCCCATCGTATCCACTGGAAACCACCCATCCAGTGACATCACTCCTATTTCCAAGGTTGTGGTACCTTCATCAGCTTCCAAGTATTCCCATATCCCCAAACAGAAACCTCATACCCACTAAGAATTAATTCCCCATATGACCTGCCCCTTCAGCCTTTGCCACATGTATTCCAATTTCTGTTATGGTGGGCCTGTACATTCTCTGATATTTTTTTTTGTATTATCATGGGTCATAAATTATCATCTCAAATCATTAGTAGTCATATTTGCTTAAATACAAACTTAATTTCAAGGTATACATTAACTATGTTCCTATACTTCTCTGGCCCCCATATTTATGTAGTACTTGGCACAAATATTTTGTTTACACATTATGCATCCCACATCACTGTTTTATCATTACATTTTATGTATTTGCCTCTATAGGTCCTGATTGAAATAAAAAGTAACCTTAACAAACCATAAACAAAATAGAACTCACCTTTATATTTACCCATGTCACTGTCCTTGCCAGAGATACTTATTTCTTATATGGCTTTGATCTATTGTCTTTCAACCTACAGAAATTTCTTTAGCATTTTTTGTATGGTCAGTCTAGTGGTGATGAACTCCCTCAGATTTGTTCATCTGGGAATGTCTTAATCTCACCACACTTTTGTAATTTGGTGTTGCCAGATATAGAATTCTTGGTTGGCAAATGTTTGCTCTCAAAACTTTAAACATGTCACCCCACTGCTTTCTTACCTCTATGTTTTCCAGTCAGAAATTGACACTTAAACTTATAGCTGCTCCCTTGTATATGAGCCATTGCCTTTCTCTTGCAGCTTTCAAAATCCTCTTTGATTATAAAGTGCTGTGGTGTGTGTATATTTCAATTTATCCTGTTTTGAGTTCATTTCACATCTTGGATGCATATTGTCTTTCTTCATATTTGGGGATTTTTCAACCTTTATTTCTTTGAATAATCTATCTGCTCCTTTCTCTCCTTATTCTACTCCTGGGATTCTCACAATGTGCATATAGGTGTGTTTGATGTTATCTTACAGATCCCTCAGGCTGTGCTCACTTTTCATCATTGTTTCTTTTTTCAGCTCCTCAATTTCAATCGTCTTATCTTCAAGTCCACTGATTCCTTTTTCTACAAGCTTCAATTTATTGATGAACACCTCAAGGGAAATTTTAATTTCTATTACTGTGGTTTTCAGCTTTGTTTGGTTCATTTTCATAAATTCTGTGTCTTTACTGACGTTCTCTTCATGTCCATCTATCATTTTATAATTTCCTTTAGTTGTTTCTCCATGCTTTCCTTTAGGTTTTTGAGCATATTTAGGACAATTTTTTTTAAAGGTCTTTCTTTGGTATATCCCATGTCTGGTTTCCTAATTGATAGTTTCAATGGCTTTATATTTTCTTCTCTTCCTGGACCATCGCTTCCTGTTTCTTTGTATGTTTTGTAACTTTTTGTTGAAACTTGGATATTTTGATACTTTATTGTGTTAGTGCAGGAATTTTTACTTTGAGGTGTCTGCTTTTTAAGTATGTATCCAGCCAGTATTACGACAGATCTCCCTGAATGCCCAGAGTTACCAAAATAAAAGGAAAAAGAAAATGCCTTTCCCAGTCTTTGAAGGTGGACTTGTGCAGATGCTCTTCTTCAGAGATTATCCATATATTGATTTAGAAAATTGCTCCAGACAAAATTGTAGGAACAACCATAATCCTTTCTGGGCATGTGCCTTGAGCATTCATGTGTCGCCCTAGGATTTTCTGCATTGATGTGTCTACAATCTCACTGTGTTTTGTAGGAGCTGCCTTTTACATGCAGGGCAATTTCTGGTATGGATTTGGAGTTCTCTGACTGCATGGAGGTTTAAATTCATGAAGTTATACGTATTTTTTATATTTCTCATAGGACTGTGAAAGAAAATCCCTATTAATGGAAACTTTTAAGGGAGGCCATTATCATTGATATCATTTTCTCCTGCTGAAATCACAGGAATGATAACAAATAAATGGGCACATTTTTTAAGCTCAAGCTCTCATTAATGTGCTGGTCTCCTATGAAAATTTTACTTAATGGGACAATCCCACTTAATTTCTCCATGTTACATGATCCTATTTCCTATACCAATTTTTATCCATAGTATATATCAACTTAAATTCACTGCTCCTGGGAGCAGTGTGTGGCCCAATTTAAGACTTATTTCCACATGTATTATTTCCAGAATGTAGAAAGGTACAGCCACTGTGGATGACAGTTTCCTAAGGAAGCTGAACATAAACTTGCCATGGGACCCAGCAATATCATTGCTGGGTTTATACCCAGAGGAACTGAGAGCAGTGACATGAACAGATATCCGCACACTGATGTTCATAGCAACATTATTCCTGATGGCCAAAAGATGGAAACAACCAGGTGTTCATCAACTGATGAATCGAAAAACATTGTGGAGTATACACATGATTGAATATTATGTAGCAGTAAGAAGAAATGAAGTCATGAAACATATGACCACATGAATGAACCTGGAGGACATTATGTTGATTGAAGCAAGTCAGAAACAAAAGCAAAATACTGTATGATTGCCCTATTATGAACTAAATATATTATATGCAATATAAATATATTAAGTGAAATTGAATATCGGTAGAATTGCATACATAATACCATTTTTCTCTGAAGCTGAACAAAAGTAAGTTAGTTCAAAAAAATTTTAAAATTAGATGAAAAAAAAACCCATTATATTAAGTGAAGAAGATGAGACACAGAGTACTCCATATTGTATGATTCCATTTATATAAAATGTATATATAAATCAATTTATAAAGATGAAATGGGATTAGTGGTTTTGTAGGTCTAAGGAAGGAATGCTAAGGGTGTGGGGCCTTTCTTTTTAGAATAATGAAATTGTTCTAAAATTTTTTAGATGAATGTACTATATTTTGATTATATTAAAAGCCATTGTTTATGCACTTTGGATAGATCATATGGTATATGATTATATCTCAATAAAACTGCTTAATAAATAAATTAATAATGGTGCAAGAACAGCCAGAAAGAGCAGCTATGTACACAGGGGAAAAATAGAGTGATTGGGAAGTGAGGAATTTTCTTATTTGTCTGTTTATTATTATTATTACTTTGAAATAATGAAAATGCTCCAATAATGATTGAAGTGATAAACACACAACTACGTGATTACACCAGATACTATTGAATGAACACTTTGGATGAATTGTATACTTTATTACTATGTATCAATAAAATTGTTTTGTTAAGAAAAGAAGAGTGATAGAGTGGATATAATTCATCATCCAACAATATGCTTTCTTCAAGTAACTCTTTTCAAGTATGGTAAAATAGGCAGGATGAAAGTAAAAGGATTGAAAAATATATGCCATGCAATTAGTAATCAAAAGGATACCAGAATGTTTTCAACCTGATAAAGCATATATGAAAAAGCCACAGCTAGCATCATACTCAATAGTGAAAGATTTAAAGCTTTCCTGCTAAGATTAGGAACAAGACAAGGATGTCTGTTTACCTTACTTCTCCCCAACATTGTACTGAATATTCTCACCAGAGCAAATAGGCAAGAAAAAATAAATAAAAGGCATCCAGATTGGAAAAGAAAAAGCAAAACTGTATCTACTTGCACATGACATGATCCTATGTAGAGAAAATGCCAAACAATCTACAGGAAAGCTGCTAGATCTAACACATTAATTCAGTAAAGTGGCAAGGTTCAATGACAACATGTATAAAAATAGTTTTATTTCTATACACCATAAATGAACAACTGAAAAAGAAAACCAAGAAAAAGCTCTATTTACAATGCCATGAAAAAGAATAAAATATATAGAAATAATCTTAACCAAGGATGTAAAGGACTTATACACAGACATGTAGACTGAAAATGACAAAAGATTGTTGAAAGAAATTAAGAAGACCTAAATAAATGGAAAGATATCTGACAAAGAGGAACAGCATTCAGAGAATAGAAGAGGAGGAATAAGAGAAGTTGGGTGTTTGCTTCTATGACAGTACTGAAAAGAAAAAAAGACCACACCAATTCTCCCCAGCAGGAAACCCAAGCTTATAAAATATGTATGGTCGTTAATTGGGGGAATGGCGCCATTCGTGCTGGGAAAAGCTCAATCACTCCCCACCCCCTGCTGAGATGCTAACAGCAAATATCCACTTCTATAACTCTCCTTGCTTGCTTTGATCAGTACCCCTATATAGAAATGCATATGTTTAAACCTACCAATCCTGTCCCATCTCTTGGTGTGCATGGGAAAGTTTGGCACGCTTGGGAAGAAAGTCTATAAAGGCTACAGCCTCCGGATTTTATGCGTGATTCTTACTATGGAGCACACCCCAACCGGTAATAAAGGTTCCATTAAATTTTTTCTCCTGGGAGTTTTTATTTATATGAAGTAATCCACTTCATTCTGGAGGCCCCAGCGAGATAGACTGGAGCTGGCCACACTGAGGCCTTCAGGGGGAAGGCTTCTGAGGAACGTTCCTCAGCGCAGGTAGATCCTCAGTCTGGCCAGAAACTCCATGTGATTATTAATTTGACCTAAGGAACCACCAGTTCTGTTCTGTTTTGGTGAGTCTGGATCCAGGGGAGGCTGTTGGCCTGCCAGACGTGGCACTAGACCCCAGGCCTGGCCACTGGATGAGACGTCACCTGGGGCTTCAAAATAGGCTCAAGGTTTTTGTGTCTGTGTGTGTAGCCAGCTGTCTGTCTGTAACATTTCTGCTCAGGTTCTGTTCTGTGCTCATTTTGATTGTTACTATGGGTCAATCCTCCTCTTGTCCTACCACACCACTTGCCTGTTTTCTAAAGAACTTTCAGGAATTCAAGAAGGCAGCAGCTGGATATGGAAGCAAGATCAACCCAGGGACCCTCTGAAGCCTCTGTGAATTGGGTGGCCCACCTTTGGTGTGGGCTGGCCATCTGAAGGAACCACTGACCTTCCAACAGTCTACAACATCCGGAGGGTCATCTATGGCAAACCTGGTCACCCAGACCAGATTCCTTACATTGATGTGTGGATAGATCTTCTTACAGACACTCCCAAGAAACTGAAAATTTAACTTGCAGGACAAAGGCGCCCAGCCCAACCAGAGCCCCACTTTCCGGTGAAAGCTCCCTTTAAGAACTCCAGTCCTCCATTCCTGCAGGATGCTCCTGATGAAGCCCCCTTATCTACCCACACCCCAATCTACCTCTCATCCCCCTCTGTCTGCCCCCTCCCAATCCACACCTCCTCTTTCCCTCTAAACCAATCACCTACAGACAGCCTGTACCCTCCACTTCCAATACCCACTGATACCTCACTAACCAGCCCCTGCATACGTGATGGAGCACCCAGTATCAGGCTTCTGCAGCTCCCCACAACTTGCCTCACCCAGCCCCCTTACTGCCCCTCCACCAAGCAGGTCCAGGCCTGAGTGATGAAGGTCTCCCATTCATGGTATATGCCCCCTTTTCATCTACAGACCTGTATAACTGGAAAAATAAAAATCCACCATTCTATGAAAAACCCCACTCCTTAATTTCTCTCCTAGAATCTATCTTTTCACCCATAATCCCACCTGGGATGACTGCCAGCAACTGTTACAGATCCAATTCACTTTGGAGAAGAGAGATTGTTTCTGGAGGGCGGCTGTAAAATCCATCATGGGTCGAGATGGCCAACCCCTACTGATCCTACCCAAATAGAAATTGTGTTCCCCTCAACCAGACCAGACTGGAATTACAATCAGGATCAAGGTAAGGAGGCTCTTGAACAGTTTCACCAGACTCTTCTATGTGGTCTTCGGGCTGCTGCCAGAAAGCCAATGAACCTTTCTAAGGTGAATGAAACCACCCAAGGGCCTAATGAGTCACCCTCTGGTTTTTTAGAGTGTCTAATGGAGGCCTATAGAAATTACACCCCTATAAACCCTGAGACACCTGAAAATCGTAGGGCTATAATTATAGCATTTGTATCGCAGTCTGCTCCTGATATATGAAAGAAATTGCAAATGCTAGAGGGGTTTGAAGGGAAGCTAATATCTGAACTGATGGAGGTGGCACAGAAAGTGTATAACAATAGGGAGGAAGCCGATACTCTAAAAACCAAGAAGGTGGCAAAGGTCCTGCTGAGCACAATGGCGACAAAGAGTGCTAGGGCTTCTTCCTCCCATGGATTCTGTAGAACCCAGAGAAAGCCAAGGCAAGGGAAATCAGAACTGCAAAAGGACCAGTGCGCTTACTGCAAAGAAAAAGGACACTGGAAAAATGAATGCCCACAATGTCAGGCAGACCCCAGCCCAGCCCTGCAGGTGCCAGAGTGATGGCGCCAGGGCTCACCAGGCCCCCGGGAACCTATGGTAAAACTATCAGTCGGGGGCAGCCCTGTTAACTTCCTGGTTGATACTCAGCCCTAAAATCAGACCCTGGTCCCTTTAAAGCTGAGCATGCTCTGGTTCAAGGGGCCACCGGGAAGATACACTCTTATCCCTGTACCACCACCGGGACAATTAATCTTGGATCTGGGACCATCACCCACTCTTTCCTCATTATGCCCGACTGTCCCTACCCCCTGCTGTGACAAGACTTGCTACAGTAATTGGAAGCCACCATCTCCTTCCGGGATGGTGAGATGAAACTAAAGTTCGGCGCCCAGGCCCAGACTCTCCTAGTAACCTGCCCTATCTCCTAACAGGCCTCAAGACACCGCCAGCAGCTAATCGGTTGCTGCAAGAATTCCAGCACCTGTTTCTGGGAGTCTGGGCTGAGACAACCCACCCGGGCTGGCTCAGCATCAGGCCCCTGTGGTGGTGCAACTACTCAGCACATCTCTCCCCATCCGGGTATGGCAGTATGCAATCAGCCACAAGGCCAGGACTGGAATTGAAAAACACATCAATAATCTACTTGATGCAGGTATTCTTGTTCCTTGCCAGTCCCCGTGGAACACCACCTTACTTCCTGTGCAAAAGCCGGGGAGCACAGACCTTCGGCGGGTACAGGATAATGGAGAAGTAAATAAGAGGGTTGAAACAATACACCCTGCCATCCCTAACCCATACATGCTTCTAAGCCAGCTCCCTCCGGAACATACTACCTACACTGTCCTGGATTTAAAAGACGCATTTTTTTCTACACCTTTGGCACCGGTTAGCCAGCCCATTTTTGCCTTTGAAGACCCTCGGCCCAAGGGATGTGGGCAGCTGATGTGGACCAGGCTTTCCCAAGGATTCAAAAACTCCCCCACCTTGTTTGGGGAGGCTCTGGGGTGACATTTGTCCCCCTTCAGAGAGGAGCATTCAAGTGTTACAATACTCCAGTATGTAGACGACATCCTTCTAGCCGCACCAGACTCAGACTCATGCAGAGCGGCAATCCTCAGCCTACTCAAAGCCTTGACAGAAATGGGATATTGTGTATCCACCAAAAAGGTTCAGCACTGCTCCCACTCTGTAACATATCTTGGATACATCTTAGTAAAAGGGGAGCGGCGACATTCACGCGACAGGATACAAGCCATATTTGGCACCCCTGCACCAACCTCAAAACAACACATATGTGAATTTCTTGGCACAGTTGGATATTGCCAACTGTGGATCCCCAGATTTGCAGAAATTGCTAAGCCCCTTTATGTCATCATGCTGGGCAAGGGAAGTGACTTGTTGTGGACCAAAGAGCAGCAGGAAGCTTTTATGTGCCTGAAGACAGCTCTGGTGAGTGCCCCCATCCTCGGGTTATCTGACTTGTCCAAACCCTTTCATCAATTTGTTGATGAAAGTCACAGGGTTAGCAAAGGAGTCTTAACCCAGTCCATTGGGCCTTGGTGCCGACCAGTTGTGTACCTCTCAGAAAAGCTGGACTATGTAGCTGCCGGATGGCCCAACTGCCTAAGAGCCATCGCAGCCACTGCTCTTTTAGTCAAGGAAGCCTCTAAATTAACCTTTGGCCAAAATCTGGTGGTAACGCCCCCACATTCAGTAGAAGCCCTCTTCCGCAGTTCCCTGGACCACTGGATATCTAATGCCAGAATCACGCAATATCAAGTGTTATTGTTGAACCCACCCTCTGTGGTATTCTAAAAAATGGAGGCATTAAATCTGTTCACCGTACTCCCTTACACTAGGGCCCGCCCCCCGGTGACACACGACTGCTTACACTTGCTGGAAACCCTGACAGGGCTATGCCTAGACCTCACTGATGTGCCACTGCCTGAGGCATCCCATAATCTCTACATAGATGGCAGCAATTTTGTTAAGGATGGAATCC
>JAQZBX010112622.1:0-10177 GCA_029593785.1 Cabassous unicinctus | reverse complement strand
AAATAGTAAATTAATGAGAAAGAAATTATTGAGGATATTTATTCGAGAATTTTGCTTGGAATTTTCAATTGTGTAACGCATTTGTTTAAGATGATCTTAGGTATTTTAAAACAAAATGGGGACTCTCTAAGACATGTACCAAGTTCCACCAATTTTAAGTTGCATGAGGTAATTTGTAAACCATATTGCAAAAGAGGCAGTAATGGATATTAGAAAATTATTCATTAGATTTCAGGTTAAGTTCAATTTCATTTTTTAATTAATGTTACATAATATGGATCTTTGTAACGTGCCAAAGTTATGTCAGATACTGATGGCAATCAGCATAAGGGAAAAGAAGGAAGCATCAGTGAAGTTTCAGAAGAAAGAGAAAAGACAGGGAGACAGATATAGTAGAATAAATGAGAGCAGAATAAAGAAGATGAAGAATAATGAAGACAGGGAGGAAATGAAGGTAAAGGAGCAGAATCTCAAACTAAGGAAGACAGAATGCACTAAGAATGCAATTTGGAACTGACTCCTAAGAAATGATACCTTAAGTCCTGATGAACCTTTACTGAAATATTAAAGTGACTGTAATAATATAGAGGACAACCTTGATACAGCAGAGATGTGGCACCAAGGAAGGAAACCCTTGTAGAATTCTTCAGTGTTAATAGATATTCCAAAAGCTGAAAATGGGGGTGGGAGGTGGGGGTGGGGGGAAGCTGAAAGCCACTTGAAATTCTGATAAAGTTATTGAAATAAGATGATTAGATGCTGTCAGAGTCTCATTGTTAGATTTCATAAAAATACTGAGATTGATGGAAAATACACCCTTTGGAAAAGGCTAGTGAATAGAAACAGGAAGAAAGTAAGTTAGAAAATTAATGGATCAGAATTTTAGAAATGGACCTTTTGCACAGTGGAAACTGAGTTCATGAAAATTCAAGAAGTGCATGGAGAAGGATGAAAAACAAAACTTAGAATTTAATAGGAAATATTGACATCAATGAAACAGGAGAGAGAAGGATTACTGGGGCATTCAAATTAGCCTTAGATATGGATAGTTCCATGGACCATAAGACTATGGATAATATCGGTGAAAATATTCAGGAATTATATTATATTATATTGAGATTCTTGTTTTATTATGACAAAATCTCTTAGGATTTTTAAATGTATATACAGGTACGTTGATGTAGTGAAAATGCTCGTGAAACAAGTATTTATACTCCTGGATTGGTTACATTATAAATTAAAATTGGTTGTTCTGAGTTGAAGCCATTGTATATTGTTGGGCAAGCCTGAGAAATACAAAATTATAGAGCAATATGGAAAATGGTTTTGAATAATTCTAATGGTCCACTTATTATCGAAGATGTAGGAAACAAATGGAGTGACATTTCAGCTCTGGATCACTGTGATTGAAAAGAGGCTCCTATAATACTTGGCAGCTGGGATGTCAAGACTGGGGATTGAGCAATGGACTAAAGTAGACATTATTATTCAACTATAGACATTATTATTCTAGCAATGGAAGAACTCTTATCATTGATTTAAAGGCAGTGGCCACCAGACGTTCTGAGAGATGAGAGAGAATATTTCTGAAGAATCTGGTGTGTAGAAATTAGCTATATTAACTGAATAAATCCACCAGGCAAATTTTTGAACTCCAATATACTTATTTTACAGCTATTAAATGATAGAAATTTATGTCAATATTGGCAGTAGCTCTTAAAGATTAGATTGTAATGCTAACATTCTCCTAAAAATTAGGTATTTGACAGGGAAACTAAAGAAGCATGAGGCAATATTATGTTATGTTTTACTACCAAACAATACAGAGAAAAATTAGATAAACATGAGCCTATAAATATCATTAGTAAAATATTTTTCCTCCTGTTTTGTTCTCCATGTTTTTTTAGGGATTTTTTGCCTTCAGGTCACCACATCCACAGCAAATTACCCTAAAAATGCCCAACTCTACCATGGTGAACTGAATTCCTGCTAACAAGATTTTCTGATGTGTGGGAGAATACAGTCTTACATGCCATGCTATTCCTATTGATGTACTTGGTAACCCTGTCAGGAAACTTTCTAATTGTCACAGTAACCACCCTCAACTAGAGTCTTCATACCCCCATGTACTTCTTCCTTAGGAATCTGTCTGTCTCAGACATGTGCTACATTTCTGTCAATATTCCCAAGGCATATATCTTTTTCCTGATTGACAACAGAGCTATCCCCAGGTTTGTATGTGTAGCTCAGATCTTCCTCATTCTTTTGTTTGCTTGTACAGAATTTCTGTTGCTCACCATCATGGCCCTTGACCACTTTGTGGCCATCTGCCAACCCCACCATTACCTTGTGATCATGAACCTTCAGGTCTGTTTCCAGATGACTCTGGCCTCCGTATTCAGTGGCCTGGCCTACTCTGGGTTTCACACTGGCAATAGATTCTGACTGTCATTCTGTCAGTCCAACATGGTCCATCAGTTTTTCTGTGATGTTCCCTCTCTGTTGAAGTTCTCCTGCTCTGAGATCTTAAGCAATGAAATTTTAATTCTTGTCTCTGCAGTGCTGATTGTTGGTGGCTTCTTTGCATTCGTCACCATGTCTTATAGTCATATATTTTCTACTGAGCTCAAGTTGCCCACAAGAGGGTAATGAAGAAAGGCCTTTTCCACCTGTGTCCCTCACATCCTCATAGTGACTGTCTTTGTCAGTTCAGGTGTTGCTGTGTATGTGAAGCCAACCTCCAGCTTACCTACAATTCAGAACATGGTCACCTCTTTGTTCTATTCTATAGTCCCTCCTTTCTTGAACCCTATAATCTATAGTCTTAGAAACAAGCAGATAAAAGATGCTGTAAAGACAGTTATGAGGAGAGTGTTTATTCAGGAAAGCAATAGAATAATTATTTCAAGAAACTCTTATTTGAATGAGATGAGTTAAAAATGCCTCCAAGTTAAACTTCTTTCCTATTTAAGGCTTTAAGAGACATAATATGAATTTACAGGGACAGTCATTGCATTGTGTGTCAGCATAGTAACAACATGATTGTATTTTACTTTGAGATTTCCCCTTCAAAAAATGAACATTCTCTGGTACCTGACACACCATTGCAAAAATGCGTGTCTTTTGAAAAGGAATTCTGTTTCCACATATCCTTCTTTAAACTTAGAGAGTCCCAGAAAATACACACTAGACCTTCACTTTCTTTGATATTTTTGTGCACTTATAAGAGTCAGAGGGTATCTGTCATTCATCAATTAGTTAAAATGATCGAAATACATATATAGAAATGTCAGAAAAGTAGTCATAAAGTTATATTAAAGATTTTAGTCTGAATAAAATGTATCTGAGTAAGGTGTGATTGGTAATTCAAGTCAAAGGTATTTCCATATATTTCATCATGTGGAAGATCGAATTTTAAATAAGAATTACTTCTGCTCAATGTAAAGAAAAGTATTTACAAAACAGGAGATCAGTCATGTTTAGAAATATTAGAATTAAAACTTTGTTGTCAGGTTTTAAATTTTCTATGCAAAATATACCAAAGTGAGGTAAATATTTTCTATTTCCACCTTATGATATGTGAAGATAATGAATCAGTGAAATTATGTATTTATATTGTGTGTTTTTATATGTGTCTAATATATTAGGACATATAACCCCTAGAGTAACCCTTGAATTAGGAGCAGAATTCTATAATTGCTGACAAAAAATATTTTGATATATTTGATAAATAAATTTCCAAAACATTTATTTTTTACATATAATCACTGTGATATTACAGTTCAGTTTTGTAAATTAGGGCCATGATTTTCACTCATTAAAATCAATACCACCTCTTCTGCTACTTCCAAGATTGATTTTATCACAAGGCACTGATATATTGTTAGTTAATGAATTATAATATTTGAAAATTATGATATTTTCTGCACAATTTTAATTATATACCATTCAAATTAAAGTCATGCAGAGTATATTACATGATATATATGTATGAGCACTTATACATTATTTATCAGTAATTGTAGAAATTGTATTGTGATTAAAATGGAAAATTTTAGGTAATATAAATATTACTAGAATAAAAATTAAAACTAACAACAGCAGCAATGTAGTGCTATATGACACAGTGAATCCCAATGTAAACTATGGACTATAGTTAATGGTATAATTATAATATGTTTTCATCTGTGGTAACATATGTACCACAGTAATGCAGGTGTAAATAATAATGGGAAATGTGAGAATTCTGTATTATCTGCATTTTTTTTTCTGTAATCCTACAAATTTTCTAATTAAAAAAAGGACATGAGCAGACACCAAATATATATTTTAGATATATTTTAAATAGATGTAACACATATAGTAGCTGGTGATATCTAAACAATCATAATGTACAATTTAATTTGGACACCAATGTCTTAAAGAATATTGTGATGATCTCCTTTAGAATTTAGAGAACTTATTTTGAAATATTTATTCAAATGAAGTGGCATAACATTGTACACACATAATTATATAGCATAGCAATACATGAAGGAATTATTAAAATAAAATGGGGAAATTAAAAAATACCATCCTATTTAAACAGTTTGAGATATGGCTCACTACAACTCATAGAACATCATAAAAAGTAAGGATTAATAGAAGAGTTGAGTACATAATTTACTAACTTGCTCAAATTGACATTCATATGACACTCTATCCTAAATTTGCAAAATATATTTTCTTTTCAAATAAGCATTGGTAATTTGCTAAATTATAGCACATTCTGGGCCATAAAGAAGTCTGCACAAAGTTCAAAATGCTGAAACTGCACAGAATGTGCTTTTTCACCTCAGGTATCAGAAGAGTAGAGGGATATTGAAGTCTCTGAGTTTAAGTCTTCATATGTCTATTTCTCCTAGCCATTCTGTCAGTTTGCTTTATGTCTTTTGAAGCTCCTCTGCTTTTTTTTTTTTCTGTGTTAATGCTACATACTTTAATGTCATCTTCATTAATTGACTCTTTCATCAGTATGAAATAACATCCTTTATGTCTGCTGTTTGCTTCAACGTCTACATTTTTAGTTATTAATATAACCAATACACCTCTAAAAGGTTTGTGTTAGCATATATATCTTCACATATACTTTTACTTTTACACTATTTGGGTCTTTAGATTAAAGTGAATTTCTTGAAGGTAGCAAAGAATAGCAGCTTACTATTTAATCCTAACACAGATTCTCTGCCTTTTAATTGTGGTGTTTTACTATTTAAATTAATTTTAATTATAGGTGTTTTTAAATGTTAAATATACTGTACTGTATTTGTTTCTTTTTCTTCGCTCTATTCTTTGTTTTCTATTTCATCTTTTTCAGGCTACATTTGAATTATCCTCTTACTGGCTTTTAGCTATATATAAATATATATATTATTTTCTAAATTTGATTTTGATTTGGAGCTTATATTATACATATTTATTCCTCACGGTATGATTTCATATGATAATATATCACTTTAAATATAAATGAAGAGCAAAATTATCACATATTTATTGATATTTTTACCATTTCTGGTGCTCTTCATTCCTTTGTGTAAGTCCATATGTTCAAAACATGCTATATTTTCCCTCAAAGATTTCATTTAGCACTTTTATACTATGGAGCTTGTCATGATGAATTACTCCCACTTTTGTGTGACTTCAATATTCTTTAATTTATCTTCATTTATGTAAGTTATTTGTATCAAATGTAATTTTTTTTTGATAGTACAGGGCCTGGGGATTGAACCCAGGAATACATATGTGGGAAGCCGGTGTTCAACCACTGAGCCATGTTGGTTCCTCTAAGTTGTTATTTTTGTTTGTTTGCTTGTTCTCCCACCTCCCAGAATGGCTCCCTTGTTTGTCTGCTCATTTTCTGTTCGCTGTGTCTTCTCACTGTGTCTTCTTGTCTTCTTTAGAAGGCACTGGGAACCAAATCCAGTACTTCCCAGTGGGAGGCAAATGTCCAACCGCTTGAGCCACATCTGTTCCCTGTTTCATTTGTTTTTAGAAGGCATCAGGAACTGAACCTCCCATGTGGGAAGCAGGTGTTCAACCATGTGAGCAGCATCTGTTCCATCAAATGTAATTCTATATACATGTTTTATTTAATTTTTTTAAAGAATCTTTTGATTACAAATATTATATAAAAAGTATAGGGAATTCACATATACCCTTACCCTTCCCCCTCTTACACCTTCCCACATTAACAACATCTTTCATTAGTTTGGTATATTTGTTAAAATCGATGCAAACATAATGAAGCATTGCTACTAACCATGAACTATATTTTATACTACAGTTTATACTCTGCCTCATGCAATTTTATAGGTTATGACAAAATGAATAACAGACTGTATCTGTCATTGCATTGTCATGAATGACAATTCCAATGTCCCCAAAATGCCTCCATTTTACACCTTTTCTTCCCACTCCCTCCCCTCAAAACTTCTTGTGATCACTGCCTCTATATCAGGGGTTCTTAACAAGGAGTCTGTAAGCTTCAATTTAAATAAAAAATAAACTGTTATTCTTGTGGGAATGTGTTGGTGTGGGTGTGATATATTTATTAAATAATACACAGTATAGTGTGGACTTGGTAAGGGGTCCATGGTTTTCACCTAACTGGCAAAGGGGTCAATAGAACAAAAAAAGGTTAAGAACCCCTGCTTTATATCAATCCCAGTTAAAATTCTGCTGTCAATATTTATCTTTGTTTCTCTGAATGAACTTTACCCCATGTTTCATGGAAACTGCTTACTTCTAAAATGCAATAGTAGAACAGGTGTAGAAAGGACATTTCCATTTCTGAAGGAAATAATTGGAAGGAAACACATGTCATGTAGCCCAAGCAAGTACAAAATCCAGTAGGGCTAACTCCATTCTTTTCCAAGGTCTGAGGTTTACCTGTGTTTTTTGCTTTGTCCTTTGGGCCCATTGAAGTAGCAGCCCCGCATTTCCCAAGCACTTGAGCAGTGACCTGCTCATTTCAAATACTGGGGCATATACCCACTGTCTCTAAGAAACTGGGCAGAAGACCTGCCTTTCCACATGCTGGGCACAAGCCCTGGCCTATTCACCCAATGGATGGAAGGCCTTCTCTCTTGATGAGAAAATCTCTTTTTCCCTGACCTCTGCTTTCATGGTTCTCCCATGACCTCATTTTTCTTTCATTTTGTCCCATCTCTATCCCTTTAGTTCCAGGCTGGTTATGATTCTGGGGATTGGATTATGTGCCCTATATAGTTATGCTCAAGCCATAACTTGCTTTCCTGCAAGTGTGAACCCTTTTGTAAGTAGGACCTTGAGACATGTTATTATTAGTTAAGGTGTGAACTCATTTGTGAATAGGATTTTTGAATGTCCTACTAAGATTAGGCCAAATTCAATCAGGGTGGGTCTTAATGCATATGACTGGAGACATTAGTACAAAAGAAATTCAGAAGTCAGTCAGTAAAATTCAATAATTAATTTAAACAAAAGGATAAGATACAAGCCAGAAAAAGGCTTGTGGCAAGTAAGCACCAATACACTACATAATTTTATTTCCTTTTTAAAAAATTTTTTTTCTAAACTTTATTGATAATATTATTTTCTAAGACATTTTTCTTATTAATTCACATTACATTTTTGCAGCACATTTACTATTTACTTTTCTTTGAAGGTTTAAATGTTTTGGTTTTTTTTTTTAACAGTATTTGTCCCTTTGTGTCTGGCTTGCTTCACTCAACATAATGTCCTCAAGGTTCATCCATGTTGTCATATGATTCACGAATTCATTGCTTCTTACTACTGCATAACATTCCATTGTCTGTATATATCACAATTTGTTTATCCATTCATCAGTTGATGGATACCTGGATTGTTTCCATCTTTTATGAACATCAGTGTGCAGATGTCTAGTTGTGTCACTGCTTTGTTCTTCTGGGTATATATGTAACAATGCTATTGCAGGGTCCCATGGTAAGTCTATATTCAACTCCCTTAGGAGCTGCCAAACAGTTCTCAACAGTAGCTATATGATTCCACATTCCCACCAACAGTGAATAAAGGTTCCTATATCTCCACATCCTCTCCATTTACAGTTTTCCAACTTTTTAATAATGGCCAGTCTAACAGGTGTGAAATGATATCTCATTGTAATTTTAATTTGCATTTCCTTAATCTTTAGTGATTTTGCACATTTTTTCATGTGTTTCTTCAACATTTGTATTTTCTTCTTTGGATAATTGACTTTTCAATTTGTTTGCCCATTTTATATGCAGATATTTTGTCTTCTGATTGTTGAGTTGTATGATATCTTTATATATCATGGATATAAAGCACATATCATGTATATGATTGCCAAATATTTTCTCCCATTGAGTTGGCTGACATTTCAATCTGTTTACAATGTCCTTTGAGCTGGAAAAATGTTTAACTTTGAGGAGTGCCCATTTATTTATTTTTTTCTTTTGCTTCTCATACATGCTTCGGATGTAAATTTTAAGGCATTACCACATACAACAAGATCTTGAAGATGTTTTACACTTTCTTCTAAGAGTCTTAAAATTGATCCTTTTATATTTAAGTTTTTGATCCATTTTGAGTTTTTTGTTTAAGGTGTGAGATAGGGGTCTTCTTTCTTTCTTTCGGATATGACTATCTAGCTCTCCCAGCATCATTTATTGAATAGACTCTTCTGGTTCAGCTGAATGGACTTAATAGCCTTGTCAAAAATGACTTGATTGTAGGTGTGAGACTCAATTTCTAAGTTCTCATCAGTTCCATTCATCAATCTTTACACCAGTACCACACTGCTTTTACCACTGTACCTAAGTAATACACTTTAAAGTCAGGAAGTGAGAGTACACCAACTTCATTCCTTTTTTAAGACATTTTTGACTATTTAGGGCCATTACCCTTGCAAAAAAATTGATTTTGGCTTTTCATTTTCTGCAAAAATGACTGTTGGGATTTTAGTTGGGATTTCATTGAATCTGTAAATCAATTTGGGTAGGATTGACATCTTAACAATATTAAGTCTTCTAATCCATGAACACGGAATGTCCTTCCAATTATTTAATTTCCTCAGTTTATTTTCCCAATATTTTGTAGTTTTCTGAATACGGGTATTTTATGTCCTTGGTTAAGTTTATTCCTAAATATCTGATTGTTTTAGTTGCTTTATAAATGGAATTTTCTTCTGATTTCCTCCTCAGATTATACATCAATAGTATAAAGAAACGCTATTATTTTTGCCTATTCATCTTATATCCCATCACTTTGCTGAACTGGTCTATTAATTCTTGTAGCTTTGTTGTGGATTTTTCAGGGTTATCTGATATAGCATCATTCCATCAGTGAAGAGTGAAATTTTACTCCTTTCTTTCCTATTTGGGTGCATTTTATTTAATTATCTAGCCTAATTGCTCTAGCTAGAACCTCTAGCACAATATTGAATAATAATGGTGATAGTGGGCATCCTTGTCTTGTTCTTGATTTCAGTGGGAAAGTTTTCAGTCTTCCACCGTCAAATACAGTGCTGCTGTAGGTTTTTCATATATGCACTTTAACATATTGAGAAAGCTTCCTTCTATTCCTATCTTTTGAATTTTTTTTTCAATAAAGTGTCCTGGGTTTTGTCAAATGCCATTTCTGCAAGAATCGAGAGGATCATGTGATTTTTCTCCTTTAATTTATCAATGTTGTTTATTACACTAATTGACTTTCTTGTATTGAACCACCTTTCCATAACTGGGATAAAACCCCCTTGATCATGGTGTATAATTCTTTTAATGTGCTTTTGGATTCTGTTTGCAGGTATTTTGTTGAGATTTTTTGCATCTATGTTCACTAGGGATATATATCTGTAATTATCTTTTTTCATGGCATCTTTAACTGGTTTCAGTATCAGGGTGATGTTGGCTTCATGGAATGGCTTTGGTAGCATTTTTCTTGTTGAGTTTTTTGGAAGAGCTTGAGCAAGATTGGTATTAGATCATCTTTGAATGATTAGTAGAATTCACCTGTGAAGCCATCTGGTCCCAGGATTTTCATATTTGGGAGATTTTTGATGACTGCTTCAGTCATCAAAAATGACTGCCTTCTATTTTCCTAAGGTCAGGATAGGTGGTTTGCATGAATCTGTGAATTAGTCCATCTCTTCCACATTGTC
>JAQZBX010112621.1:0-10180 GCA_029593785.1 Cabassous unicinctus | reverse complement strand
TATTTAGTTTTTAAATCTTTTTATTTTTAAAGAAGATTTAAATTACATAAATGTTACATAAAAAATACAAGGGACTCTCATATGTCCCACATCTTACCCTTCCCACACTTTCTCACATTAATAGGTCAAGATTAGTAATATAGTAGTAGAAATCAGCAACAAAAGTCAAAATATTTGATACATAATGGGGATTTTGAGACCTACAAAGAAATAAACATATATTCAGGTGAAGTATAGCAGAGAAAAATGCAATCTTATCAGCCCTATGTTAAGAGAAATGTTAACAGAAGTTCTTGAAGTTGAAGGAAAATCATTCCAGTTTAAAACACTGAATGTGTCAAAGAATGACATGCACTGGGAATTTTAAATATGTGTATACTGAAAGTTGTGAATGCACTAAGGTAAGATACACAGTAATGTGTAGAAGATGAATGTTGAAAGAGCTAAGATAATAACTAAAAATGAGATACATGGTTTATGACTAAATGACTACTAGAAAAGAAAAATTTAAAAATTAAAATATGCTTTATGACTCCATTAGGAAAAATGAGTCAAAAACAAATGGAGCAAATATCAAGCAAAAGCACATTGAGGTAGCGTGGAATTATGTACCCCAGAAAATCATGTTCTTAATCTTAATCCATTCCTGTAGGTGTAAGACCATTGTAAATAGGAAGTTTTGATGAGGATGCTTCAGTTAAAGTGTGGCCCAACGTCATCAGGATGGGTGTTCATCATATTAATGGTAGTATAATAGAGAAAGGCACAGAAAGAAAAGTCATCATGAGCAGCCAGAAGCTGAAGAGAAGGGAGAAAACTTCTCCATGTGCATTGCACTGTGATGGAGAATCCAAATAAATTAAAAAAAAAATGTTGTCTGGCCAGAAGATACTGAACCTGTGAGGAAGCAAGCCTTCTAGCCTCTGAAACTATGAGTCAATACATTCCTGATGTTAAGTCAGCCCATTGTAAGGTAATTGTTTTAGCAGCTAGGGAACTAAAAAAACATGATTACAAACAGAAACTCACCAAGAGAGAGTAATTATATTTAATAAAATCAAGCTAAAAAATTCAACTTAAAGACAAGGACTATCCGAAAGGTTAAGAAATACACACTATATACCTATGTTGTTGACAAAAAATATATATATTTTTAAAAAAGAACATATATGTTGAAAATAAAATGTAAAATAGATGGAAAAATATAAATAATGAAAACACAAGCTAAAGTACATCAGGTTTTTGACAGTGGAACTCAGTGATGAAAATGAGGGCCACTGAGTATACACTTTGACTGGTTTGTAAGAGGCAGGGGATTGTATAAGACATTGAATCCTGTGGTGGAATATGGACTGTGGTTAACAAAACAAATATGTGACCTTTCTCTCATGAACTGTAACAAATATATAATACTAATACAGGGTGGTAATAATAGGATATATTGGAGGAAAATACATCAAATGTAAAATATGGACTATAGTTAGTAGCAGTATTTTCATGAGGCTCTTTCATACTTTGTAACAAATATTTCCCAACAATGCAAAGTATTCGTGGTGGGGTGATGTATGTTTTATGATGTTACGCATATTTGTAACTTCACAACTTTTTCTATACACTTATTCTGTATGTATGTTCATGTATGAATGATGTAATTCAATAAAATATTTTAAATTAAAATTTAAAAATTAAAAATTAAAAAAAAACTTTGTGTAGCTAATGGAACCATATCTTTGTCAGTAATTGTAGGCCTCAATTAAAGAAGTATGAAAAAATGTTGAGACAAATTTTGCATCATGATAAATGGCTCAGTGCAATAGAAACACCTAATGATTCCAAATTTATGTATGTATACTAATATTTCTTAAAAATATATATTGTACAAAATGACATAAAATAGAATTTTTAATCACCTAAAAATCATAGCTTATATAATAAATAAAATTCAGTCAGTATATAAAATATGAGGAAAAATCAGTCACATATAGATTTGAACAGAGCAAATGATTAGCTTGCCCTAATTAGCAAATACACAGTGTCATGTCTAAGGATCCAGGATATACATTATTTTCAAGTGTGTACTAAAATAAATCATTAGTTGCATGAAAATTCAGTATATGTCAGCATCTTTTAATCAGAGAGTCAGTTGTCTGACCATAGTTATTTAAACTGGAAATCAAAGTCAAAAAACATTAAAAGGATGCCTAAGATCCAGGGAAAGCTTCCACTCTCCAGACGGGTTCTGACTCATCTAAAATATCTTTGTTTTGACAATTAAACAGTAGATATTGTAGTACCTACTAGCACGCACTTTTTGTCAGGTACTAGTCTGAATGCTTTCCACATTCTATTGTGTCACATCTCAAGAGACTCATAAGTTTGGACACCATTGTTAACATATTAACAGATGAAGAAAATGAGTCACAAGAGAAGAAGTGATGTGAAGAGCTGAAAAATGACTCATGGAGCTCACTGGCCTTATTATTTGTGTTTGGCACCAGACCAGTAAATAGTATACAAATTTATGTTGACATTTTGGACAATTTCAGAAGGGTTGTTTTATCATTTAATCCAGCAAACATTTTGAGATTTTGGCCTGGCTAGTGAAAAATCAGAACATTGATCAGAACAAAAACTGAGCAAATATTTTACCATTATTAATCCAGAAAACCTTGATTCAAGGGTTAGGGTGAATTCAGATTCTGGTACTCTCCTCTCCTGTTTGGTCTTTAAGAGCAACAAACATTTCTCCTTAAGAATCATCATGATACTGGTAGAATTGCAGTTTTATTTCTATTTTAATTATTGCCTCATTAATCTTCACCAATTTCTTTAAAAATTCAATATACTAATATTTCTCAATATACGAAAGTTGAGTACATGCACAGATTTTATTTAAGTCTGCTTCTCTCATTATCTAGAATCAATTATCCTCAAATTACCTCTGGGCAATGTCTATTACATAGGGAAAGGACTGTGTTCCCATGGATTTTCCCCAACGCCAACTTGAACTAAATATAGAGGCATTAATTATAAAACAAAATGATTCCTCTAGGATGTCAGTTGGTCAATGAATTTGCCCACTTGTGCTTGCTTGCTCCTGAAACAAGATTCAACACTTTCCCAGAAACCCTGACTTGCGTATCTGTCATAAGAAGACAATATATCATGTGAGTATTTTTATTAATTTCTTTTTTCCTTCTTTAACTCACTCCGTTAATCCACCACACTTCTTTCCTGCACAGTTCACTTATTTGGTGAGAAACACTGCTAATAGAAAATATAAATATGGAAGGTATTCACATATTGAGACCAATGATTCCTTTTTGTGTGTGTGCATTAAAATATTTCATTTCAGAACTTTCAGGAGAATTGCTAGTTTCTCATGGAAGTGAAGAGTGAACCTGTATCAACAATGCATGGAGCCAGTGTCACAATGGAGGCAGGGCCAGGGGTTCTTTACATGCTGCCCAGAGCTTCAGTATGCAAAATGCTAAATTCCTTTTATAGTTAAATAAATTTAGTAGGGGATTATATTTATCTACAAAATGGAAATAATGATTTATGCATAGTGTTGGAATTTCAAATAATAATTTTACAAAGTTTTGCCTATTAATTTTTCTTTGACAACCTACACCAAAGAAAGTTCCACTTATTCAAAGTGAATTAGTGAGTCCTTTACATCAAAAAAATTCTAACATAATTTCTTATTTTCAGGTGTAATTCTAGGACTTTGTCATAGTTTATCATGAGAGAATATGTAAGCATTTGTTTGTTATTCATTCCATGGCTTCTATACCAGGGTTTACATAAAAGTCACCCAAAATTATTTTGAAAGATTGATTTAATTATAAATAATTCAGAATTAGATGGCTATGTGAGTGGTATATTAATGAAGAAATATACTAATGAAGAAATTATTTCAGTTCTTCAGGGTGATAAATGCACCTGTCAACCTTTTGCAGAAAAGTCAGCAAATAATTTGCTTTCATATTTTGAGGGATGAAAGAACCCTTAAAACATTGTAGCACTCCAGGAAAGCTTTATTGAACAAAGGAACCCCATGGTCAGGTAAGGGAATGGTTCCAATTTTCCAATAATCTTTCATTATTTTCAACATTTTACATTGATTTTATATTGTCATACTACATAGAACAAAAAATGCAATAGTCAATGCCAATCATTGAATTTTCCTTTTCCTTTCTCTTTTGCTTAGCACTCTGTATATTTAAGATGGACTAAGTATAATTGTTGAAAAGGCATTTGCTTAATCATATTGTCAGTGACGTTTCATTCATATTTATACATTTTTTTCAACATAGATACTATTTGAGTCCCTCTCCATTAAAATGTTTTACAATGCCAAGTTCATAAGTTAAGTATTGCTACATATTTCACTGATAAGGATTAAGGTTAACAGATGTTTGAGAGTCTTCCCAGGGCTGGAAAGCAGTACATGGCAACATTGAGGTGCAAAGTATATCTTTTCTCTGAAGGCCAAGACATTACAACTCTGCAAAACTGCCATGTGAAAATTCAAGTTGAAACCCAAAATTTATTGCTGAGTGTCACAAAACAACAAATATTCACTCAGTATTTAAATGGTATGTGGTGGATTGAAGTGTGTACCACAGTTTGGACATGTTCATGGTATTGATCAACCGTTTGTGGGATATGGACCCATTGTAAATAAGATCTCTTCACGATGTTACTTCAGTTAAGGTGTGGCCCTGGCCCCAGTGAATCAGATTCTGTCTTCGTTCTGGATTACTAGAGTCACTTCTAAGCAGAATTAAAGTCAGATGGAGACAGAGGCCAGGACAGGCCACTATGTGCAGTGGCACGTAACAGGAAAGCAAAGGACCAAGGAGTGTCTGCAGAAGATGCAGAAAGCCAATCTTCTGGGGCAGAGGGGGAAGCACCTCCTTGCTGATGCCTTGATTTTGGACTTCTCCTAGCCACAAAACTGTAGGCCAATAAATTCCTGTTGTTTACAACAACTTATTGTATAGTATTTGATTTAGCATCCAGGAAATTAAAACACTCTGAGAGCCCATTGCATTTCTACAATATGGTAGAGATAGCCTCATTAGACTTTGTATTAATTAATTATTTTTAAGATCTCAAGCTACAGAAATAAAAGTCATAGCTTAGGGGAGAGCCACTTATAAATATTGAACTAGCTATTTTAATCAAGTTGATCCTATATGCTATCAATAAATTGTCAATGAACAGTTTAGAATAAAACAACAAGAATAGCAAAAACAACATAATGAAACATTTTTGAGGGTCCTAAATTAGGAAAACCAAAAAGGATAAAAATAATCTTGCTACAAGAAATTAGTCTGAAAGTGATACTTTCCCTGCCTTGCAAGAGTTTGCCAAGATTCTCTGTTACAGGTAATTATTTTGGTTATGATAAAAAAGGGAGTCAAGAAACAATGCCATGTGGGGACACAGCAAGTGTTCCATTAGCAGTGTGAATGTGAAGGTTCAACATAAATAGTTCATTTGACAAGTACTTTCCAGGATTTAAAGTCATCATGGAAAACAGGTAGCTTACGCCAATCAAGGAAAATATTTGGTGTACTTTAGAGTTTAATATGTATTTAAGATAGGACCCTGCAATTTTTCTGTTAGGGATGCAAAATGCATGATAATTATATACCACTAACATAAACAGTTATGAAAAGGAAGGTTATCAAGGAATTAGCTGTACATACAGCATCTGTTAACTCATCCATCATCAATAATCCATATATTTTGCAAATGTAAAGAACCCACTCTCTTCATGTTTCAGATTACTGTAATTACTGAAATTCTGAAATATGTTCAGGCTTATGGGTAAATATTACAGTATTCACACAAAGCAGAAGACTCAACATACTTCATCTTAGCCACTTGAGGATGTTATTAAAGAATAAATACTGAGTCCAACAAGTAATATCTATTTATCCTAAGTTCAAAGAAATATATTAAAGCCATTTTTCCTATATGTTAGAATCAAGGAGATTAACTGTAGTGAAATTCATTAACACATTAGTAAATAAATCAATTCATGACATTTTCAGTAAGGTGCTGATTCCTTGGCAAATTATAGCCCTTAAAATATTGAAACAGATTATAATAGCCAGAAATGCTTATAGATAGAAATTCATGGAGTACAAATGGAAACAAAAAGTCAAGCAGAAGTTCACCTCCTACAGTAACTGTCCCAAAGATGTGTTTTAAAATTGTTTTTTTATTTCTAGATATTTTCTATTTGAAATTTTTAATTAATGAGGTAGGACTTTCTTGGAAAATTTTGTCAAGAATTTTCAATTATGCCATGCGTTATGTCGAAGATGATCTTAGCTATTTCATAATAACATGGAGAGGTTCTATGTCATGTACCCAAATTCCACCAACTTTTAGTTGCATGAGATCTTTTATTTTAAAAAATGTGAAAAAAGCACTTATGGATGTCGGAAAATTATTCAATAGATCTGAGGTCATGAGGGGAAGTTTTATTTTGTATTATGTATCTTATATAAGTTTGATCTTTGTGACTTGCCAAAATTATGTCAGACACTTATAACAATCGGTATAAAGGATAAGATAATATGAACAATGTTTCAGAAGAATGAGAGAAGGCAGGAAGACAGAGATAATAGATTAAAAAAGAGCATAATAAAGAGAAGAAGAAGAGGGAAAATAAGAAAAGATGGTAAAAGAAGGAAAATGGAATGTAGTTGAACACAATCTAGAACTGATTCTGGAGAAATATACTTTAGATGCTCTTTTATCTTCAATGAAATGAGTGACTATAATAATATAGAGGACAATCTGGAGTGAGCAGATGTGGCACCAAGGAGGAAATCCTTGTAGTATTTTCCAATCTTGACAGATCTTCAGAAAGCTAAAAATGATGGGGGGAGCCACCTGAAATTCTGATGAAGTTGCTATTGAAATGAGATGATTAGATGCTGTCAAGAAGCCACAATGTTAAATTTCAGATAAGTACTGAGATTGATGGAAAATACACTGTTGGAAAGGGCTAGTGAATAGAGATAGGAAGAAAATAAGTTAGTAAATTAATGATTCAGCATCTCATAAATGAACTTTTGAATAGTGGAACCTGAGCTTATGAAAATTCAAGGAGTTTGTGGAGTTGGAGAACAAACAAAACTTGGAATTTAATAGGAGACATTGGTATAAATAAAATAAGATAGAGAAGGATGTCTGAGACATTCAACTTATCTTCAAGTATGGGTAGTTCCATGCAGTTTAAAACTAGAGAAAATATTAGTAAAAATACTTAGGAATTATATTATATGAGGTTCTATCTTATTATGACAATATCACTTAGGATTTTTTTGTGGTGTGATACTAAAGATTGAACCCAGGACCACATATATACTAAGCACTGCTCAACCATTGAGCTATCACTGCTCCACAAGGAATTTTTAATAGATATAAAAGTATGGTGATGTAGTGAAGATGCTGTCAAAACAAATATTTATACTCTGGAATTGGTTAAAATAATGATTTAATAGATTGTCCTGAGTTTAAGTCACTGCATACTGTTGGACAAAGCTGTGAAATATAAAAATATAGAGTATTTTGGAAAATTGTTTTCAAAATATCTAATTGTCCACTTAGTACTCAAGATGGAAATAAATGGAGTGAGGGGTCAGCTCTGGATCACTGTGATTAAAAGCAGGCTACTGCAGTACTTGACAGCTGGGATGTAACCATAAAAATGCATGGTCAGCCTGAGCAAGGGCATTATAGTGAAGCTTGGTAGGATGAGGAGCACCATGAGGCACTGTGCCATCTAAGCAGACATCAGTAGTCTGGAATACATGCTTGCCATTTGCATAGCCATTGCTTTCTACGTTTTCTTGATCTTCCAGTGACCCAGCTTTTTTTCACTGTAATTTGTGTATATTAATGGCATATTTGTAATTGCAATTATGATTACAGAATATAATATATGATTAAGTAAACTACCTAGGGCAATCTCAATAAATAAAATCTTGTGCTAATATCATTCCATTTGATTATGGTATTTAGGCCAAGGGATAATCAAAATGAAGCCATAAAGGATGTAATAAAATATTTAAGAAAAAAGGGGAGGAGGGGGAGGAGGGAAAAAGAGAGAGAGAGAAAGGAGAGGTTAAAGAAAAAACATTAAAATAAAGATAGTACATGTATATGACTGCTGTGAGAAACTATACGTAGCAAGAAAAAATTTGATTTGAGAGAAAAAATTTCTTAAAGTTAATTTTCCAAATGAAAGGAGTAGCAAAGAAGATAGTGGTAAAAATAGAGGGAAAATAATCTTCCCATCTGGAGGTCACATAACAGATTATAACTACTTGTAATTTAAGAGAGGCTCTTATAAAAGAGTAGTTCCTGATCACTATTCAGATTCTGGTTGGTCATGAACTAATCATATGTGTTAACATATAGATAATATTTCTGAGGTGTCTGGTATATAGAAAAAGCAATATAAATTCAATAAATCCTCCAAAGCAAATATCTGAACTCCAATATATATATTTTACTTTCAATATATAATTGAAATGTATGCAAAATTAGCACAAGCTAATAAAGATTACATTTTATTCATTTTTCATTTTTTTTTTATTTTTGAAGAAGCTTTAGATTACATAAATGTTACATGAAAAATATAAGGGATAAAGATTACATTTTAATGTTAAAACTCCATAAAAATAATGTATGAAGAAGGGAGACTAAAGAACGATGAGGCAATATTGTGTTCTGTTTTATTACCAACTAATACAGAAGAGAAACCAAACAAACATAAGCTGATTAATGTACTTAGGCTAATTTCTTTACTTACATACATTTTGCCTGTTTCTTTAGGGATTATCTGCCTTTGTTTCTCCACAGCCACAGCAAATTATGCTTAAAATGCCAAATTCTACCATGGTGACTGAATTCCTGCTCACAAGATTTTCTGATGTGTGGGAGTTCAGAGTCTTGTATGCCATGCTCTTCCTACTGATGTATTTGGCAACCCTGATGGGCAACTTTCTTACTCTCACAGTAACAACCATTAACCAGACTTTTCATACCCTATGTATTTCTTTCTAAGGAATCTGTCCATCTTGGATGTGTGCTACATTTCTGTCACTGTTCCCAAGGCATGTATCATCTTCCTGCTTGACAACACAGCAATCTCCATGGTTAGATGTGCAGCTCAGATCTTCCTTGTGTTTTTGTTTGCTTGTATAGAACTTCTGTTCCTCAGCATCATGGCCCTTGACCACTATGTAGCTATCTGCCAGCCCCTCCACTACTCTGTGACCATGAACCCTCGGGTCTGTGTCCAGATGACAATGGCCACCTCAATCAGTGGTGTGGCCTTTGCAGGATTCCACCCTGGAAACATATTCCGACTGCCCTTTGGTCAGTCCAACGTGGTCCATCAGTTCTGTCTGCTGAAGCTCTCTTGCTCTGTGGTCTCAAACAATGAAATTTTAATTCTTATCTCAGCATTGTTGATGGGTGGTGGCTGCTTTACCTTCATCACTATGTCTTATATTAGCAGATTTTCTACGTGCTCTAGTTTCCAAACAGGGCACAATGAGGAAGGGCCTTTTCCACCTGTGTCACTCACATCCTCGTGGTGACCGTCTTTCTCAGCTCAGCTGCTGCTGTGTATATGAAGCCAACCTCCTGCTCACTCACATTCAGGACATGATCAACTCTGTGCTCTATGCTATAGTCATGCCTTTCTTGAATCCTATAATCCACAGTCTTAGAAACAAGCAGATAAAGGAATCTTTAAGGAGAATTATGAGCAGAAAGCTCTATGGAGGAAAATGTTAGGATAATTATTTCAAGACAATCCCACTTTAATGGGCTGAGTTGAAAATGCCCCAAAGTTTAATTTCTTGCTTGTTTCCAACCTTCAGAGACATTACTTGCATTTTCAAAGATAGTCGTTATATTATGTGTCAGCATAATAATAGAACAATTATATTTTAATTTGAGACCTTTCCCTCAAAACAATGAATGTTCTCTGATCTCTGATACCTGAAACTTCACAGCAAAAGCCTTGTATCTTTTGCCGAGTAGTTCCATTTCCATTCATTCTTCTTTAAACTTAGAGAGCTCTGGAAAATATACTCTGTATGTCAACTTTCTTTTCTCTAGTTTTGTACTATAGAAG
>JAQZBX010112620.1:0-10176 GCA_029593785.1 Cabassous unicinctus | reverse complement strand
CACCAACAGTGAAGAAGTGTTCCTATCTCTCCACATCCTCTCCAACACTTGTAGTTCTCTGTCTTTTTAATAGTGGCCATTCTGATAGGTGTAAAATGATATCTCATTGTAGTTTTGATTTGCATTTCCCTAATCACGAGTGATGTTGAGCATTTCTTCATGTGTTTTTTTGCCATTTGTATTTCTTCTTTGGAGAAATATCTATTCAAGTCTTTTGCCCATTTTTTAATTGGGTCATTTTTCTTTTTATTGTTGAGTTGTAACATCTCTTTATATATCCTGGATATTAAACCCTTATCAGATATGTGATTTCCAAATATTTTTTCCCATTGAGTTGGCTGCCACCAAAACTCATTTTAATCACTTGCCTTTCACTCCTATATCTAGCCCTCATATTATCTTGCCTTTCATCAGCATCTGATTTCATTAGTCACCCTTCCTTATAAAATGCTGGGCTTGCCCCAGTGTTGGACATGACTCCCGGGGATGAGCCTCCCTGGCAACAAGGGATTACTACCAAGTGCCAACTGGCAATACGACTGGAAAAAGACCTT
This sequence comes from Cabassous unicinctus, assembly GCA_029593785.1. Taxonomy (NCBI): domain Eukaryota; kingdom Metazoa; phylum Chordata; class Mammalia; order Cingulata; family Chlamyphoridae; genus Cabassous; species Cabassous unicinctus. The sequence continues at coordinate 9,622 of JAQZBX010112620.1, read as the reverse complement.
GAATAAAAGGGGGAAAAGGTAAAGACAAATGAGTTCATATGGCTAAGAGACTTCAAAGAGAGTCAGGAGGTCATCCTGGAGGTAACGCTTATGCACACCTCAGTAGGATCTCATAGAACACCAAAGTGGATATCACCCCAAACAGAGGGGCTCCTGAGGGCTCTGAAGACACCCAGGTTCTATATAAGGGGGAATAGCTCCAGAGATTGATGCCTTATCAGTGGGCTATACTTTGGAATCTGTGCTCTTGAGAGTGACAGAGTTGGACTCAAATAAGTCCTCCCTGCACATGGTCCATCAGTTCCTTCTATTCAAACCTATATGTGGTGCTGGAGTTTGTAGGTGTACTTCCAGAGACTGGATCCTTTGGCCTGTCCATGTGCCAGCTGTGCCTGGAATCTCGGTGGAGCTGCAACTCCTACTCTACATCTCAATGGACTCACCCAAGACATCTGGTGAGGAGATGATGATGGACAACAGCCATCCCAGGGAATGGAGAGAGTCTGCAGCTGCAAGCAGGATAATCCCATCCATCTTATCCATGGGATATAAGCCCCCTCTCACTTGGAGGTGGAATGGACATCACCATCCCAGACTCCTCAGTATTGGGGGAAGAGCTATGGACTAGAGTGGACTCACTGGTATTCTGTTGTAGACATATTGTGATTCAAGCAATGGAAGAAATTACAACATTGATGTGGAGCCAGTAGCCACTGGATGCTTTCGGGGCAGGGAGAGGGAAAAGCAGTTGTAATACAGGGGCTTTTTCAGGGCTTGGGAATTATCCTGAGTGGCATTACAATGACAGATATAAGCCATTTTACATCAGCATATAACATGCAGAACTGTGTGGGAGAGAGTGTGGTCTACAATGTGAACTATGGTCCATGCTTAGTGGCAAAGCCCCAGGGTGTGTATATCCATTGCAGGTGATGTGCCACACTAATGAAAGATGTTTATGCGGGAGGTTGTGAGAGGTGTGGGAGGTGGGGAACATGGGAATCCCTGTAATTTTTCTGTAACATTTATGTAATCTAAGCATCTTTTAAAATATTTTTTAAAAGTGCATAATAATCCAAAGATAAGAAAAAAAAGCAGGATGTTCTTACCATCAATAAGCAACTATTCTTAAGATTAGCATATATCCTTCCAGTCTTTACTCAGTTCATTTTTCCTTTTATAAATATACAACATAATATATGTATATATTGCCCTTTTAAAATTAAAATGTAAAAAAATAAAATAAATAAAATAAAATGCTGGGCTTGGGCTCCCCCAATTATGATTTCTTATGGTCTATTTTATGAGCACAGAAAAGTATAAAGTATAATATAACAAATGTCAAAATGGCACCACACAGATTTCCTTCTAAAGAACTAAATTGAAAGGTGGGCTAATATATGGGAGCCCTGTATGATGATATGCATGTTTGTTTTGTAAGTTCACAACTTATACTATAAACTTGTTTATGGACATTGATATATGAATGATAAATTTCAATTTTAAAAAGTTAAAAAAAAAGGCTAACTTGTAAAAACAATAGAATTCCCCTGGGTATCCTTCATTAATACCAATCCCAATTCTCCTTTCTCAGAGATAACCACCATTTTGATTTTGATGTTCATCATTCTTATGCATATTTTTATAATTTACTTATTTACATCTTTATACATTTACATATAATAATTTTGCAGGTTTCAAAACTTTATGGTATAAACTGTACATATCTTGCTATCTCTTATTCTTTTCATTCAAAATTTTGGCATTATTGTTTTAGAGATCTAAAACAATTTATCTCTTCTTCTACTGATGGATATTGAAGCTGTTTCCAGCATTTCACAGCTTCAAATAATGCTGCAGTAAGCATTATTTTCTATTTCTCTTTGTGCACATGAATGAGAAATTTTCTAAGGCAGCAGTTTTCTTACTATTTGATCTTAGGACACATTTATAATCTTAAAAATTACTGAGGATCCTAAAGAGCATTTGTTTATATGGATTATATATATCAATATTTATCATATTAGAAATTAAAACAGAAATTTTTAAAATACAATAGTTCACAAGCACATAATCTATTAGCCATCACAGAAATGATATCAACATATATCCTGTAGTTTTTGGAAAACTGGTGAGAATGAGAGTGTGAAAGTCAAATAATGTTGTAATATTATTATGAAAAGTTCTGACCTTTTGGATTCCCTAAAGGGTGTTAAGGACCACCAAGAGTGCCAATATAACACTTTGAGAGCCACTACCCTAGAGCAAAAGGACACTAAGAAAACACTGTGTGATAATAAAGAAAAATTTGAATGTTTAAAAAGAAACAACTGAAATTATGGGGATGAAAGGCACAACAACAAAGACTAAAAATACACTAGAGGTGCACAAGAGAAGATTTGAACAGGGAAAGAAAGAATCAGTAAGCTAGAAGACAAGATAATCAAACTCATACAATCAGAAGAACAGATGGAGAAAAGAATAGAAAAAAATTCACAGTGTCTTGGGGATTTGAGTGACAGCATGAAGCATCCAAACATACGCATCATGGATGTGCAAATAAGGAGAAGAGAAGGGAAAAGAGGCAGAAAGAATATTTGAAGTAATAATGGCCAAAAATGTCCAAACTCTTGTGAAGGACAAAAATACACATATGGAAAAAGAACAATGTACTCCAAACAGAATAAACCATAATAGACCCATTCCAAGACATCTGCTAGTCAGAATGTCAAAAGTCAAAGGTAGAGAGAATTCTGAAAGCAGCAAGAGAAAAATGATTTGTCATATGCAAGGGCTCCTCAATAAGACTGTCAATTTCTTATCAGAAACCACAGAGGTGAGAGGGCAGTGGTATGATATATCTAAGATACTGAAAGACAAAAACAATCAGTCAAAAATTATTTAGTCAGAGAAATGGATGTAGCTCAAATGATTGGCTTCCTATCTACCACATAGGAAGTCCAGGGTTCAATTCCCAGGGACTCCTGGTGAAAGGCAAGCCGGCCCATGCAGTGAGCTAGCCTGAATGGAGAACTGACTCATGTGGAGTGCTGGCCCATGCGGAGTGCTGGCCCACGCAGAGTGCTGGCCCATGCAGAGAGCTGGTAGAGCAAGATGACATAACAAAAAAAGACACAGAGGAGAGACAATAAAAGATGCAGCAGACCAGGGAGCTGAGGTGGCGCAATAGACTGAGCACATCTCTTCCACTCCAGAAGGTCCCAGGATCAGTTCCCAGTGCTGCCTAAAGAGAAGACAAGCAGACACAGAAGAACACACAGAGAGCAGACAGTGAGCGCAAAACAATGAGGGAGGGGGAGAAATAAATAAAAATAAATCTTTGTAAAAAAAAAATTAGTCAGCAAAACTGTCCTTCAAAAATGTGGGAGAGGGAAGCAGATGTGGCTCAAATGATTGGGTTCCCATCTACCATATAGAGGGTCCAGAGTTTGATTCCCAGAGCCTCCTGGTGAAGGCAAGCTGGCCCACAGGGCAAGCTGGCCCATGTAGAGAGCTGACCCATGCAAGAGTGCTGGCCCGCACGGAGTGCTGGCCCAAGCGGAGAGCTGGCACAGCAAGATGACATAACAAAAAGAGACACAGAAGAGAGACAATAAGAGCGCATTAGACCAGGGAGCTGAGGTGGTGCAAGAGATTGAGTGCCTCTCTCCCACTCTGGAGGGTGCCAGGATGAGTTTCCAGTGCTGCCTAAGAGAAGACAAGCAGACACAGAAGAACACACAGCGAAAGGACACAGAGAGCAGACAGCAAGCACAAAAACAATGGGGTGGGGTGGGGGAGAGAAATAAATAAATAAATAAATCTTTTTTCAAAAATGTGGAACAGTTTAACATTTTCATAGTTTAACAGAAGCTGGGGGAGTTTGTCAACAAAAGATCTGCCCTACAAGAATTAGTAAAGAGAATTCTGCAAGTTAAAAGGAAAAGACAGAAAAGAGTGGCTTGGAGTAGTGTGAAGAAATGAAGATCTTTAGTAAAGGTAACTAAAAGGGTAAATGCAAAACCCAATAGTATTGTATCCTCAATATACAACTCTACTGTTTAATTGCTGTAAGATTCAAAATAAAATTGATACTAGAGTTGATAGGTGTATGTCCAGGAGACTTAAATCTTTGGGCTGTCCATGTACCAGTTGGGCCCTGAATTGCAACATATTTGCAACACCTACTCTCCAGTTCATTGGACTCATCCAGGACAACTAACAAAGAGATGATGATGGACCATGACCATCTCAAGGAACAGAGAGACTCTGCAACTGCAAGCAAGATAGTCCCATCCATCTGCCCCATGGGATCTAAGCCCCCTCTCAATTAGAGGCAGAGTGAGCATCACCATCCCAGAATCCTCAGGATTGGGGAATGAACAATGGACCACAGTAGACTTACTGTTATTCTACTATAGACTTATTGTGATTCTAGCAATGGAAGAACTTTTATTATTGATGTAGAGGCAGTGGCCACTGGAGATTCTGAGGAGAGGGATAGGGAAAAATAGCTATAATTTGGGGGCATTTTTGGGACTTGGGAATTGTCCTGAATGACATTGCAATGACAGATACAGGCCATTATATATCTTGTCATAACTTACAAAAATGTACAGGACAGAGTGTAAACTACAATGTAAACTATAATCAATGCTTAGTGGCAATGCTCCAAACTGTGTTCATCAATTGTAACAAATGTTCCACACTAAAGAAGGATGTTAATATGGGAAAATTTGGGAGGGGTAGGGAGCAGGGCATATGGGAATCCCCTGTATTTTTTATGAAACATTTATGTAATCTAAGTATCTTTTTTAAAAAATTTTTAAAGTATATTTTAAGAAATACAATTGAACTAAAAAAAAAGGCATATTTCCTGATCATGAACGCACAAAATATGAAGAGGTAATGTGGGACAAAAACATCATAAAAAGGGGAAACAGATGGGTATGGGAACAGAAAAGTGTAAGCTATTGAAGCTAAATTGTATCTTTTCAAATTAGTAGCCTATAGATGTAGGTTGTGTGATACAAAACCCAGGGTAACCACAAAGAAAACATTTTTAAAACATACAGAAAAAAAAATGAGGGAGGGATCAGTCAGATACAACACAAAAAACCACCTATACAGGGAAGCGGGTGTGGCTCAGTGGATAGAGCCCCCGTTTACCATATGGGAGGCCCAGGTTCGCGTCCTGAGGCCTCCTTGTGAGGGCACGCCGGCCTGAGCGGTGCGGTGGGCTGATGCAGCAACCTCGCGGCAGGTAGCGGGTGTGGCTCAATGGATAGAGCACCCGTTTACCATATGAGAGGCCCCGGGTTCGCTTCCCGGTGCCTCCTTGTGAGGGCAGGCCGGCTCTCGCGGCGCCGTGGGCTGATGCGGCAGGACCTTACAGCAAGGGGGAGATAAGCAGACACAGAGAAGACACGCAGCGAATGGACACAGCAGCACAAGCAGCAAGGGGGGTGATAAATAAAATAAATAAATCTTTAAAAATAAAAAATAAAAATAAAAAAAACACCTATACAGAGAAGGGGGTTGCAATAAAGGAAAAGAGAGGCAAAAATGGATTAAGCTCCCCAATCAAAAGACCCAGGTTGGCAGAATGGATAAAAAAGCATGCTCCAACTCTATGTTGCTCACAAGAGACTCACTTTACACCCAAAGACATAAATAGATTGAAAGTGAAAGCACGGCACAGAAAAAGATATTCCATTCAAATAATACCTAAAGAGAGCTGGGGTAGCTATACTTATATCGGACAAAATAGACTTCAAGTCAAAAGCTGTTATAAGAGACAAAGAAAGACACTATTAATAAAAGTGGCAATTCACCAAAAAGAAATAACAATCATAAATATTTATGCACCTAACCATGGTGCCCCAAAATACATGAGGCAAAAACTGGCAAAACTGAAGGGAGAAATAAACACCTCTACAATAATACACCACTACACCACTCTCATCAATAGATAGAACATCTAGAAAGAAAATCAATAAGGAAACAGAGAAATTGAATAATATGATAAATGAACTAGACCTAACAGACATATATAGAACATTTCACCCCAAAACAGCAGGATACACATTCTTCTCAAGTGCAAATGGATCATTCTCCAAGATAGACCATATGTTGGGTCACAAAACAAGTCTCAATAAATTTAAAAAGACTGAAATTATACAAAGCATCTTCTCTGACCATAATGGAATGAAGCTGGATATCAATAACAGACGGAGAACTAGGAAATCCACAAATATAGAGACATTTAATAACAAACTCTTAAACATTCAGTGAGTCAAAGAAGAAGTTACAAGGGAAATCAGTAAATATCTTGAGACGAATGAAAATGAGAATACAACAAATCAAAACTTATGGGATCCAGTGAAGGCAGTACTGGGAGGGAAATTTATAGCCCTAAATGCTTATATTAAAAAAAGAAGAGCTGAAAGAAAAGACCTAACTGCACACCTGGAGGAATTAGGAAAAGAACAGCAAACTAAACCCAAAGCAAGCAGAAGGAAAGAAATAAAAATTAGAGCAGAAATAAATAAAATAGAGAATATTTTATTTATTAGAAATAGAGAAATAAAATAGAGTTAAAAAACAATAGAGAGAGGAACAATCAGCAAGATGGCAGCAGAGTAAGGTGCTCCTAGAATCAGCTCCTGCTACAGGGCAGTTAGTAATCACCCAGAGCTAACTAAAGGATTTGTCTGGGGGCTCCAGGAGACCAGAAGTGAATCCTACAGCATCCTTGAAAGAGTGGAAGGAGGAAACTGCCCATCTGCAGAGAAGTTTCGTAAGTAGACCACTCCACGCCACGGAGGCCGGTGCCCATTGGAGGCACAAGACACCTCAGGAGCTGTTCCGCAGCTGGAATTGGAAGCTCCACTTCCCAAAAACGGGGGAGGAAAAGATGGTTGGGCACCAGCTTCAGCTACTGATTAGTAAATTAGATGAGCTAAAGTATAATCCTAAGAACAGCTAAAGTTTGAACCTGCCCAAGTCAGAAAGAGGCCAGTGGCCGCCATCTTAACTCCATGCCTGACACAAGGGGAAGCAGGGCTGATTGAAAATCACAGTGCTATGGGAAGTGGGTGTGGCTCAATGGATAGAGACCCCGTTTACCATATGGGAGGCCCGGGTTTGCGTCCCGAGGCCTCCTTGTGAGGGCACGCCAGCCTGAGCGGTGCGGTGGGCTGATGCAGCAACCTCATGGCAGGAAGTGGGCATGGCTCAATGGATAGAGCCCCCGTTTACCATGTGAGAGGCCCCGGGTTCGCTTCCCGGTGCCTCCTTGGGAGGGCAGGCAGGCTCGCGTGGCGCCTTGGGCTGATGTGGCAAGACCTCACAGCAAGGGGGAGATAAGCAGACACAGAGAAGACACGCAGCGAATGGACACAGCAGCACAAGCAGCAAGGGGGGGATAAATAAAATAAAATAAATAAATCTTTAAAAAAAAAAAAATCACAGTGCTGGCAGGGAACGGCTTCTTTACATCTAGATCAGATTGCCACTCTAGCATAAGCCCCAGGCCCACCTCGGACAGGGAGGAAGCTGGGGGGAGCTGTGCCAGCCTCTCCGGAAAATAACAGGCAACGCCACGGAGGCCAGTGATCATCCTACTTTGGCGGTGCAAGCCACCGCAGGAGCTATTCTGTGGCAGGAATTGGAAGCTCCATTTCCCAAAAACAGGGAAGGAAGAGACTGGTTGGCCACCAATGTCAGCTACTGATTAGTCAGTTCAGCTGGCTAAAATATAACCCTAAGAACAGCTGAATATTGGACCTGTCCAAGTCAGAAGGAAGCTAGTAACCACCATTTTGACTCCACCCCCAGCATGAAGGGAAGCCGGGCTGACTGAAAATCATGGTGATGATAGAGACCAATTTCTTTTACCCAGATTGGCCTGGAGCCCTAGCCTAGGTTTCAGCCCCATCTCAAGCAGGGAGGAAGCTGGCAGGCCCTGCAACAGCCTATCCAGGTAACTGCAGGTACACTTGACTGACACAGACTGAATAATCGGAACTCTACCTGGGCAACTGCGGTCATCTCGGACCTTCGCTGCAAAGATTACTGCCCACACCTGCAGCTCTATCCCTGCCCCAGGCAGGGGAAAAAGAGATGTGCTGCTTCATCAGTCTCTCTGGGCAACTACAGTCTAGGCCTGCATGACTTGGATTATTCCACACAGCTGTGGCTCTGTCCCTACCAATGGCAAAGGAGAAAGTTGGGAGAAGCTTCATCAGTCCTTGGGGCACTGAGGGCAACTTGAGCCTTCACAGCTTATAGCACCAACTACATCCTTGGCTCCTACTACACAACCAGCAAGAAAGAAAGGGCAGGAAGCCCTAAACTAAAGAGAAAAACTGCACCCAGAATAAATACTCTAGTAAATCAGATGCCAACACACCAACAAAAAATTACAATCCACACAAAGAAACAGGAAGATATCGCCCAGTTAAAGGAACAAGATAAACCTCCAGATTACATAAAGGAGTTGAGACAACTTAGCATAGATGTTCAAACAAATCTCCCTAATAAATTCAATGAGATGGCTAAAGAAATTAAGGATATTAAGGAGACATTAGTTGAGCACAAAGAAGAATTTGAAAACATACATAGAAAAATAGCAGATCTTATGGTAATGAAAGGTGAAATAAATGAAATTTAAAATACACTGCAATCATATAATAGCAGATTTGAGGAGGCAGAAGAAAGGATTGGTAAGCTTGAAGAAATTGCCTCTGAAAGTGAACATACAAAAGAATAGATGAAGGAAAGGTTAGAAAAACTTGAACAAGTTCTCAGGGAACTAAATGACAGCAAGAGATGTGCTAATATACATGCCATGGGTGTCCCAGAAGGAGAAGAGAAGGGGAAAGGGGCAGAAGGAATATTTGAAGAAATAATGGTAGAAAATTTCCCAACCCTACTGAAGGGTATAGATATCCATGTCCAAAATGCACGACATACTCCCATCTTAAAAAATTTGAATAGACCAACTCCAAGACACATACTAATCAGAATGTCAAATGCCAAAGACAAAGAGAATTCTGAGAGCAGCAAGAGAAAAGCAATGCATAAAATATAAGGAATACCCAATAAGATTAGGTGCTGATTTCTCACCAGAAACCATGGAGGCAAGAAGACAGTGGTATGATATATTTAAAATACTGCAAGAGAAAAACTTCCAGCCAAGAATCTTATATTCAGCAAGATTGTCTTTCAAAAATGAGGGTGAGTTTAGAATATTCACAGATAAAGAGAAACAAAGAGTTTGTAACTAAGAGACCCATTTTGCAAGAAATACTAAAGGATTGCTACAGCCTGAAAAGAAAAGACAGGAGACAGAGGCCTGGAAGAGAGTCTAGAAATGAAGATTATATAATAAAAGTAATTAAAAGTGTCAAAAGAGTGGTGAAAATAAAATATGACAGATAAAACACAAATATTTAGGAATAAACTTAACCAAAGATGTAAAGCACTTGTATTCAGAAAACTACAACTCATTGTTAAAAAAAAATTATTTTAGGGAAGCGGGTGTGGCTCAGTGGATAGAGCCCCCGTTTACCATATGGGAGGCCCGGGTTCGCGTCCCGAGGCCTCCTTGTGAGGGCAC
>JAQZBX010112619.1:0-10178 GCA_029593785.1 Cabassous unicinctus | reverse complement strand
AGGGATAAAGTCCATGGATCCTTTTACAAAATTTTCACAGGGCTGTAAGGGTTATAATATGATATTGTATCATGTTTTCAGTGATCTGATTTGGGTCTATGGATCCTCACTATGAACTGTGCCCATGTGGGTATCTCTTAAGTGAGGGTGTAAGGTTATCAAGTAAAATGAGGTTATGGAATTTTCAGCTATTGCAGTTTTCAAAACCTTTTACTTAAGAGTTTAGTCTGTAACTCATCTTTAAAAGACATGGAACTCTGTCACCAATCCTGACATTGCTGTTTAAGTTTATTAGTCATTTGCTATGGTTTCTGAAGTTCTAAATAATTATTATGAGGTACACCATAATATGAAGGAACAGTCTCCCAATTGTCCAGTTCAATTAAATTAGTTTGATGATCCACTTACTTCATGGTATATTACCAATACCACTCTACCATTCATATTTTAATTTTTTTCTTAACTGTTCCACTGTATTATTTTATAAAACCTATAAGTACCTCAGTTATATTTGTCAATACTCTATGTAATAAAGAGTATTGGATTTAACCCCTAAACAGGTTTTGCTGGCTTTCTTATTACAAATTTGTACATAAGTTGTTTGATTAATTAGCATTGTGGTATTAATGCAAGATTTATTGTACGAAATAACTATATACATATGGTCATTTAAAATCCGTATGAAGGTTCCTATTGAGTCTGGTCTCAGAAGCAATAGCTGTTGCTATTTTTCCAGGCTGTAGTTTCAAATGAATAATTATTTCATATCCTAATGGCCAATATTTGTTTACAAATATAGAAGAAACCGTGGTGCATGTCCTCTGTAACGCTCTTCTCCCTGTACTTAGTTGACAGTTTCTTAAAGTGTAGGTGTTTGATATGCATTTGTCTGCATTAATGACAAGGAATTTTTTTTAGCAAACCAATTTTATTGATACATATTAATAAAGCAAAAATCCATCCAAAGTGTACAAACAATTGTATTTGGTGTAATCACACATTTGTGCATTCATCACTTCAATCATTCTTAGAGCACTTTAATTATTCCAATAATAATAATAATAAAACAAACAAAACTCATCACCTCTCACTCTCTCTATGCTTTTCCTGCCCTATATAGCTGCTATTCTTTTTCCTTATCTCTAGAATATTTGTATTTACATTTTGTAAAAACAGTCTTATATATGCTATATGCTATATGTGGGGTCATGTCTGTTTATGACTTTTCTTATTTCTGCCTACAAAATTATAGTAACTATTTATAGCACATCCAATAATTATTTGACCATTTTCCATTGCTTACTAAGCCATAGATATGTTTACTTAAAGAGCAATGATAATCTTTTTGTTTTGCTTGTATGATTAGATTATGAACTTTAATTTATGGTGGTGATCTCCATATCTATCTTAGTATCTCAAAGTATCATAATATTTCCACTTGAAATGTTGATTAAAGTAATCTATGCAAACATTAGAGAATAAATGTATTAAATCTGATGTATTCATATACAAATATAGGTATGCTGAGGTGTGAAGGCTACTTTTCTAAGCCTTCCCATTATAGCCAGCCAGAAATCAATTTCCCTTTAATTAGATAATTTCCTTTAAAAACTAATTTCCTTTCATTTGTTTAATTGGATCTTTGTTAGTTGTAGCTATGATTGTAGTTTCATTACTGTATTAGTCAGGGTTCTCTAGGGAAACAGAACCGACAGAAGGTTTCTGTAAATAGCATGAAATTTTATAAAATTCTCTCACATGACCATGGGAAGCACAAGTTCAGATTCCACAGGGCATGCTACACACAAGGGGCTTCAATGAAGGTCCTTGAAGAGTTCTCAGGAGATGTTGGCTGTCCAAAGTAGAGCTGGAAATTCCCTCTCTGAATGCTGAAATCACTTCCCCTTTTAAGGTCTTCAACTGATTGGATAAGATGTCACTCATTGATGATGGCAATCTCCTAGGTTGATTGTAGACATAATCAGCCATCTGTGCAATCAACTTACTGATGAGTAAAGTCCCTGAAATGTCCTTGTATTACAATTAGCCCTGTACTTGCTTGACCAAACAATGGGACACAATTACTTGGCTGAGTCGACAAATTAGCCTAACCATCACAATTATCATCTTGTGTCTTCCATGATTAATATTATTGGCAAAATCACACATCAAATATATAGCAAACAAAACACTAAATAATAATGACAAAAATATTTGACCTATCAGCACAATTTTCTGGTAATACCCATGGGTATATTACAAGTTTCCCTAAATAGGAGATACTCTGGCAGCAAACAGAATTCTTAGAACTCTTCGACTGCCTCTATTAATGGTTCTGCCAATTCTGAATTCCAACAGGCATTTTGAATAATATGCATCTTCTCTTTTATTATAACATGTGAATATAGAAACAATTTGGCTATATACGTGGATACTGTTCACTCAAGCCTTAAATAATGCTTAAATGTCATCCACCTCAATCAGAAATTTTTCAGGAAAGTCGGTCTCAGTACCACCATTTTTGAAACTATCAAAGACCTCCAAGCTTCAGGTTGGTGCTAGGCATTCCAGGCATACTATTCATGGTCCTGGAATTCCATGTCACAGTTGATCCTCTTCTCCACTCTTTCTCTAGACTCTTCAAAAGTGCAGAAGTCACTATGTTAGAGGTCTGGTTAAAGTAGGAGTTAAGAGTGTAACTTCAGATTCAATAGAGGTTAAATTGTTTGGCAGTGTGACAGACAGTATTGTAGAAGGCAGAGATGGTAGAATTATAGCTACTGGTTTCTCCTCCATTATTTCAGTAAGTTTGGCTTACAAACAGGATGTATATGGAAAAAATTGATTGTCCAACCAGGATGCTGTGGTTACTACCCTGCAACACATCTTGCAAACTAGATAGTCATAGTATTAGTATGATTAACCTGAGCGGGATATCCTTTTCTTAATATTAACTAGTAAGTCTTGTGTGGGGTTGATGCTAAAACTTACCCAATCTCCATAATTGCCTCTGTGCTTCTAACTAATATTTTTCCTTCTTATTTTTTTTTTAAATTTCAGTATGGGGTGTTCTAATCATGTCTATGATGAAATTTGAAATTTCAATTTCAAAAGCATAGTCATCAATATCAAGGGCCCATCAATGGATCATCCTCCTTCGCCAGTCATTGTCCCTGTACCTGGGGGACTGTTGCTGCTCCATTAGAAAATGTTGCAGAGCTCTCCCAGATGGGAATTCAATATTCTCTCAAATATTGCGTGAGTCTCCACACACATTATTTTTATATGTGTTCTTTTGTAGATATTTTTATCTCAGAAAACTATATAGGCATTCTAGTAAACTGTCATGAGATAGTTGAAAACGAGTTAGTAGAATAATGGTACCTCAAAAACAGAAGAACAATTTATGCTATACTTCTGGGCTTTAATTTACAGTTTTTAGGTTAAAAATAGTTCTTGATCATTTATTTTCTCTTTAAGCCTCCACACATATCAAAAGCTTTAGAAGAATTTATAAAAACCAAAATATTTGTTTAAAAGAAGAGAGCATACATACTTATCCTTATCTCAGTTAGATAATTATTTTTTATACTTTGTTAATAATAATTGTTATTTTAATAGTTTTATTACCAATGTGTAAAGCATTTGTGACAAGATTTTTTAAATGGCCATAATTATAAACATCCCTGTTGATTCACTGTACCTTCATCAGCTTAAAATTAAATTAAATGGTGGCATAATTCCCTGTCCTCTTTATATATCCTAATATCTTTGACATTTTTCAATTTTAGTCAAACAGACTCTTTTCAGTCTTCTTATTCTATTTCATGTAAACTGTCAATAAATATGTATCTTTATATAAAATTATTCCTTTATTGGCATGTTTCTTTGTGGCTTATTTTTTTAATTAAAATCTAAAACGAATATTCACTTTTGGATTATCTTAAATCTACAGATGCAACAAAATTTGTCTTTGGCCTTGGTATTCTGCCAAACTATGCATTTCTTTTCAACTGCAAATTCAATCTTTCAATTAAATGATATTTCAATGTATATTCTGTCATTCCATCAAATTGGGTGTAATGTTCTAGTTATGTGTCCATGGGTAATAAAATGTATACAGAAAAAAAATTGGAATATAAATATATCTTCTTATTTGGATATAATGTTAATAATACACATTTATTTATTCATTTATTTGTTTATTTATTTATTTATTTTGGTAATCCCTGTAAAAATAACATGAACATGACTAATAACATAAAGTCAAGATTGTTATAGATTAAAATTCTAAAGATTAGTTAATGCATGTATTTTTGTTTTCAAGAAAAAATGCAGCTATTTTAAGAAAAAATAAAAATTTAAAATAATAATAAATGGCTTAATTCTCCCTGTTTAACATAAAGAAAGAGACTTCTTCATCCTTCCTATCTTTCTTGGAATTTACTTTTAAAAATCTTGTAATAGTAAGTTGTACTTTTCTTTGTCTTTTTAACATATATGGACATGAATAATGTAAAATGCTGAATAAACCCCTTGTAAATGTCACAAAATAGGGTTTTTCTTTCATTTCCCAGTTGCTAAAACAAATACCATACACTGGGTTGGCTTAAACAATGGGCATTTATTTGCTCATTTTTGAGGCAAGGATAAATCCAAAATAGAGTCATCAGGAAGGTGATGTTTTCTCCTTGAAGACTGTGCAATTCTGGGGCTGGCTGCTGGGCAATTCTTGGTCCTTGGCATTCCCATCACATGGAAATACACATGGCAGTGTCTTCTTTCTCTTCTGGTTCCCGTTGACTTACAATTTTTAGTTGCTTTCACTCCCTCTGTTTGAATTTCATTCTGCTTATAAAGGACTCCAGTAATCCAGATTAAATCCAATCTCATTCATTTGGAACTCACCTTAACTGAAGTAACATCTTAAAAATATCTTATTTACATTGGGTCCAGACCCACCAAGATGAGGACCAAAATCAAGAAACATGTCCAAGTTGAGTTAAACTATTTAATCCCATATCTTGTCCCCAATAAATAGTTAATTCCTATGTAATATTAACAAGGAAAATAAATTCCTATTTCTCAGTTTCCTGAGAAGAAATTAGCATAACTTCTAGGGGCTTCTGGTCCAAAATTATTAATCTACTTCTGAAATATCTTGAGAATGTAGTTGTAATGAGTTGCATCACCTTAATCTCAAAAAAACTCTGAGCTCTCCTTCTGTATTTGCAATCTTTTTGTGGATCACCAGTGATACAACACATTCTTGTTTAATGCATATCCAATAATTTAAAAAATGTTTTCTTACTTTTCTACTTTTATGGAAAGATTTTTAGGTTGGGAGAAGATTTTTCTTTTAATTGTATATCCTCATCAAAATCATTAATGAAGGTGAAATGTTTTAACTATTTATAAAACAATCATTAAGTAATTAAAACATTTAAAGAAAATGGGAAATATATTTTCAGTGAATATTAATATTAAGAGGAAATATATTAACCAAGTCACTTTGAATGAATCAGTATATATATTTTTCAATAATACATGTTAATATGATTATAATTATAAAATCTAAGATAATAGAGATTAGATCATATTATATCTTTGAAACATTATCAAAAATGTCCAACTAGGGAGTACCTCATTATTAAGCCCAATATTAAATTTGTGTTTGCAAAATATTTCAGGAGTACATTAGGATACTACAAAATGTTTTATTTTGTACTTTATTAGAGAAGTTGTGGGTTTGTAGAACAATCATTCAAAAAATAGAGTATTCCCATATACCACCCAACCAACAACAATTTGCATTGGTGAGAAATATTTGTTAGAAATGAAAATAGCATATTTTTATAATTGTACTATTAATTGAAGACCATGGTTTAACTTAGTATTCACTTTCTGAGTAGTGAAGTTCCACGGATTTTTAAAATTATTATTCTGTTACCGTGTATACAATCTATGTCCCCTTTATATCATATTCAGATACAAATTTCAGTGCTGTTAATTACATTCACGATGTTGGGTTACCATCACCACCATTATCCATTACCAAAACATTTCCATCATTCCAAATAGGAACCCTGCACATTTTAAGACTTAATTTTCCACTCCTTATTCCTACTGACCACCTGGTAACCTATGTTCTAGACTTTGACTCTGGGAGATCTCATTCTAATACTTTCAAATCAGTGAGGTCATGCAACGTATGTCCTTTTTGTGCTTGGCTTATTCGTTCAACATGATATCTTCAAGATTCATCCATGTTGTCACATGTGTCAGGACTTCATTCTTTTTAACAGCTCAATAATATTCCATTCTATATATATATATCACATTTTTTTTCTCCATTCATCAGTTGGTGAACACTTGTGTTGCTTTCATTTTGAAAATTGTGATAGTGCCACTATGAACATAGTGTGCAAGTCCTTGTTTGAGTTCCAGCTTTCAATTCTTTTCATTATATACTAAGTAGTAGAATTGGTGGGTCATATGGTAGTTCTATATTTAACTTTTGGAGGAATCGCCAAACTCACTTCCTTAGAGGCGCCACCATTTTACATTGCCAGCAGCAATGAATGAGTTTTCCTATTTCTCTACATCTTCTACAAAACTTGTTATTTTCTGTTTTCTTTTTTTTAAATAGTAGCCATTCTAATGTGTGAAATGCTAACTCATTGTAATTTTGATTTGCATTTCCCTGATGGTTAATCATACTGAGTAGCTTTTCATGTGCTTTCTGGTAATTTGTATATCTTCTTTAAAGAGATGTCCATTCATGTCTTTTGCTCATGTTTTTGATTTGGTTGTTTGCCATTTTGTTGTTAAAGGATTTCTTTATATTCACTGGATTTTTAAACCTTTATCAGATATATGGTTTCCAATTATTTCTCCCATTGTTTAGGTTGACAGTTTACATTCACGATAAAGTCCTTTGAGGAACAGCTTTTTTCCTTTTTTTTATTTTTTTATTTTGATGAGGTCCTATTGATTTATGTTTTTCTTTTGTTCTTTGTGCTTTGGGTGTAAAGTGCAAGAAACCATTGCCTAACACAAGGTCTTGATGTTTTCTTACCTATTCTTCCAGGAGTTTCATAGCTCTAGGTCTTATGTTAGGTATTTGATCCACTTTTATATTAATGGTGGTCAAGTTTTCCCAGCATTATTTGTTGAAAAGATTATTCTTTCCCAATCGAGTGGCCTTTGCCACCTTAACAAAAATCACTTGGCCATAATTCTGAGAGTTGCTTTCTGAGATTTCAAATCTATTCCATTGGTCTATATGCCTGTCCTTCGGTGGGTACCTTGCTGTTTTAATTACTTGTAATTAAAATTTGTAATAAATTAAAAATTTGTAATAAATATGTGTAATAAATATTTGTAATAAAAATTTGTAATAAATTTGTAATTTGTAATAAATTTAAAGACTGGAAAGTATAAGTCCTCCAACTTCTTTCTTCTTTTCCAAGATGACTTTTTTCTATTTGGGGTCTCTTACATTTCCATATAATTTTGATGATTGGCTTTTCCATTTATGCAAAGAAAGTTCGTTTAATTTTCATTGGGATTGCATTGTATCTATACATTGCTCAGTGTAGTATAGAAATCTTTATTATATTTAGTCTTCCAATCCAGGAAACAGAATTTCCTTCCACATATTTAAGTCTTCTTTGATTTCATGTAGCCATGGTGTGTAGTTTTCTGTGTACAATTATTATTCATCCTCATTTAATTTTCTTTCTAGATACTTGATTAAAATTAGCCTGCTATTTTAAATGAAATATTTTTCTTGATTTTTAGTTCTGGTTGTCATTGCTTGTGTATAGAAACACTAGTCATTAAATATGTGGTATAATTCTCCAGTGAAACTATTTCAGGTGGGTGTTTTATTTTTCCAAAGTGTGAGCTTTACATTTTACTAATTTTGTCTTTTGTTTTCCTGATTTTATTTTCATTTATTTCTGCTATAACTTTTCCTTTCTTTGTTCATATCTTAAATTACTCTTCTATGTCTAATCTTTTAAGATGTGAATAGAATATTGATTTTTATTATTTCTTTTTTCCTAATATATATTTTCAATGCTATTAATTTCACCCTAAGTATTGTTTTGTTAGGTCTCAAACATTTCATAAGTATTATTTTCACTTTCATTCAGTTCATAATTTTTAATAATTTTTGTATGGTTTCAGTTATGACCTATGTGTTTTGTTTCTGTGTTGTTTAATCTCCATGTATTTTTGGGCTTTCCCAGATATTTTTTTGTTTTTCATTTTAATTTAATTTCATTTTGTGTTTTTTATTTTAATTTAATTCAATTTTTCTCAAAGAACAGATTTTGTATTATTTTCTTAATTGTCTCTATGTGATTTTTGAAGCAGGTTATGGCTCATCTTGAAGAATGTTCCATGTGAGTTAGCAGACAATATATACTCTGCCTTTTTGGATAAAGTTTTTATAAAAGTCGATTAGATCAAGGTAAATGATACTACATTATAGGTCACCTATTTGTTCACAATTTTGGTGTCTGCTGGATCTGTTAATTACTGATGGAGGTTTTTTGAAGTTTCCATGAAAAATTGTGGCTTTGTCTATTTTCTTTTGTAGGTAATATAATATTTTGCTTGGTGCATTTTGATGCTCAATTATTTAGTGCATAGATATTAACAAGTTTTACATATTCCTGGAAAATTGATCCCTACATCATTATGTAATGATTCACTTTATCTTTGATAAATATCTTTGATCTGAAGTCTGCTTTGCATGCAACTAATATAGCTACTACTGCTCTCTTTGCTTATGTGCTGACATGGTATAGATTTTCCAGTGCTTTTCTATGAATCTATTTAAGTCTATTTCTTAGGGACACAATTATTGATTACTCACAACATAATGCAATAAACCAATCAGATAGTACAAAGGAAAGAGAGAGAGCATATTTACAAACACTCACCAAACTGGGGGAAAACTCAACATCTGGTCTTTCACAAGGCTGAGAAGTCCCAGTCAACAGACGTCCAGGGTCTTGATTGGAAATGATATCTGGGTAAAGCATACTAGCAACAGGCCCTCTAGAGGAAAATACAGCACCAGGTCCTGGGTAAAATAAAACATAAGGCAGAGCATCCTCTCCTGGGTGATACTTCCATTGGCAGTCTGGGGCCTGCCCCTTTTAATCCCTTTTAAGGAATTCTGAATCTCAGAACTCTTGCCAATCTTGCAACTTGTGCATGGAAAGTTTTGACATAGCTATCTGTGTGCCTGCTGATAGCCCTGCAAGCACAACCTCCCACTGACAGGACCCCAGTTAACATTCCTTGGTGCCTGTGGGAAGAAGACTCCAGGCACCTGCACATTCTTTACTGTTGTTTCACAATTCTTACCCCTTCCTTAATTACATTTACATATTTATATCATACCCCAAAATGTATACCTATAAATTCCACATGTGCATTTGTTTCTAAGATGTATATTGCAAGAAAATATTATTAGTTCTTTTAACTTTGTATGAGCCAGAGTGCTTCAGAGGAACAGAACAAATGGTATTACACATACACACAAAAAAATCTACACATGCATATATAAATACACATAAACATATAATATAAATGTAAATATTAATAGATTTATTATCAGAATTATCTCACATGACCATGGGTACTGGCATTTCAGAATTCTGTAGGGAATCCTGCTTTTTCCAAACACAATGAATTGACCTTGAATTTCCCAAGCAAAGCATGTTAGCTGAAGAAGAAATAGAAATGCTTCCTTCTGACTGCTGTGATCTCAGTTTTTACTTTAAGTCCTTCAAATGATTGTATGTGAATTGTTGGTGGAATTATCTCTATTCTTTGACACTCAAATGTCTTACCAATCAGTCTAATGCACTTGCTTCTTCTTATTCCCTAGTTACAATCAAAGTGTCTTCAATATAATTAAATAGTGTCAAATCTTGTAGAAGGGAAAGATGATTAAAATACCTGTGGTATTTTGTAGAGTGCTGTAAACTTGATTTACATCAGAGATAGAACAGTGAAGGTATATTTCTGACTTTGCCAGCTGAAAGAAAACTGTTTCTGGTGGTTTTTAATGAAGAAAATTGATGAAACTGCATTTTTAAATCAGTAGCTGTATACCAGGTACCAAGAGATGTGTTCATTTGCTTAGACAAATGAAG
>JAQZBX010112618.1:0-10178 GCA_029593785.1 Cabassous unicinctus | reverse complement strand
TAAGACAATTAATTTATATTAAGAAAACTATTCAATGATAATAACACAACTCTCCTAAATCAATTTAAAGATTTGAAAAAAAATATGACTAAAAGGATAAAAGATATTAAGAAGACAATGGGTGAACATAAAGAACATTGTGAAAGTCTGAAAAGAAAAATAACTGACTTAATGGAAATGAAAGATATTATGGGTGAGATTAAAAATTCATTAATGGCACATAAAAGCAGATTAGAATTGCTCAAAAACATAGTGATTTTGAAGACAGAACATCGCAACAGGAAAAGACAGGAGAACAGAAAGAGAAGAGAATGAAAAAATGGAACACGGTCTCAGGGAACTGAATGACAATGTGATACACAAAAACATATGCACTATTGTTGTCCCAGAAGAAGAAGAAAATTCAAAAGGGGCCGAAAAAATATTTGAGGAATAATGACTGAAAAATTCCCTACCTTTATGGAAGACATAATTATCAATATCGAAGAAGGAAAATGCACATGAAACAGAATAAATCTGAATAGACCTACAACAAGACAATTACTATTCAGAATGACAAGTATTGGAGAAAAAGAGAAGATTCTGAAAGCAGCAAGAGAAAAGCAAAACATCATATAAAAGGGAATCTCAATAAGATTAAGTGATGACCTTTCATCAGAAACCATGGAGGAGAGAAGAAAGCAGTATGATCAATTTAAGGTACTGAAAGAGAAAAACAGCCAATGAAGAATTTTGTATCTGGCAAAGCTGTCCTTCAAAAATGAAGAGGATTTCAAAGCCTTCACAAACAAACAAACCTGATAGAATATATAAACAAAATACCAGAATTACAAGAGATCCTAAAAGGAGTGCTGCAGCCTGAAAGGAAAAAAAAAACAAGGGCAAGTGATTTGGAGAAGAGTGTAGAAATGAAGATTATTAGTAAGGGTAATAAAAGGGTATAAAGATAGACAATGGTATGTTATGAAAAAAGAAAGCCAAAGTCAAAATGGAGCAGGTAAATAATGCCTGAACAGTAATAACATTGAATGTTAATGGCCTGAACTCCCCATTCAAAAGACATAGACTGAGAGAATGGATGGAAATATATATATATGAGCCATCTATATGTTGTCTACAAGAAATTCACCTCAGATGTAAGGAAAAAATGAATTTTAAAGTGAAATGTTGGAAAAAAGATATTTCACACATGGTAGGAACCAAAAATAATTTTAATAGCAATACTAATATCAGACAAAATAGACTTTAAATGCAAAAATCTTATAAGGGATAAAGAAGGTCATTATATGTTAATAAAAGCGGCATTCGGCAAGAATAAATAACTATACTAAATGATTGTGCATCTAACCTCAGTGCCCATAGGTACATGAGGCACACATGGTCAAAGATGAGGGGAGAAATAGAAATCTTTATAATAATTGTTGGAGACTTCAATACACCACTGTCAGTATTGGATAGAACATCTGGACATAAGACAAATAAACAGAGAACTTGAATAATATGATAAATTAATTAGACCTAAAATTACAGAGAATTGCACCCCAAAACAAGAGGATTTACCTTCTTTTCAAGTGCTCATGGATTCTTTTCCAAGATAAACCATATGTTGGTTCACAAGACAAGTCTCAAAAATGTAAAAAGATTGAAATCATACAAACCCCTGTCTCTGATCATAACGAAATGAAGTTAGAAAACAATAATAGAAAGAAAAAGGGAAAATTCATATATATGGAGATTAAATAACACACTTTTAAATAATCAGCTGGTCAAAGAAGAGATTGCAAGTGAATTTATCAAATATCTTGATATGAATGAAAATGAAAGCAAAACATTTGACAAGCTATGGGACAACACAAAGGCAGTGCTGAGAGGGAAATTTATAGCCTTCAATTCTTACATTAAAAAAGAAGAAACTGCTAAAATTGAAGACCTAACTGCAGACATGGAGGAACTAGAAAAGGAACAGAAAACTAATTCCAAACCAAGCTGAAGGAATGAAATAGTAAATATCAAAGCAGAAATAAATGAAATCGAGCACAAAAGTACAAGAGAGAATCAATAAAACCAAAAGTTGCTTCTTTGAGAAGATCAACAAACCTTTTGCTAGTCTGACAAAGAAAAAGAGACAAGACACAAATAAATAAAATCAGAAATAATAGGGGGCACATTATCAATGACCCTGCAGAAGTAATTTATAATATGTACTATGAATATATACAAGTATAATAGAGAACAATTCATATGAACCATGCACAAGAATTGAAAATTCACCTTAGCTGTTTATGTTTTTATAGAAAATAAATAGAAAAAATAGACATTGTTTTGAATATTACTCCTATTTTTGTAAACTGGAATTTAAAGGGTAGTATTTTTTATCTACAACAGACTTGACGATATTACTACTGACCATTTGCTTCTGCATATGCAGTTATGCCTTGCTCCAGGGAGAGTGTGAGATGATTTGAAAAACTTGCTGAAGGCCCTTCTTTCTGTGATTAATCACAGGGGTAGGTTGCTTCAATCCCAGCCGAACTCAACAGGGCACTCTCCCCCTTGCTGGGAGGCAGTTCCAATACTTCTGATTCCTTTGATTCAACTTTTATGAGTATTTGTCTCAGCTGGGAAGGAAATGTTCCTGATAAAACAGCAGTGGTATTTTTAGCTTCTAGTTAGCCGTAGACTTGGGCACATCATGTCATATAATCTTTAGTATTCTCACCTTTAAATTAGAACATTGGACTAGGTGACTCAAACATTTAAGGATTTTTCCTCCAGGTACCTTCTAGGTTTGTAAGAACTCTTACAAAGTGTACTTTTTAAAATTATGGCACTTGGTGTGTTTTTTGGGGTAATGAGTAATAGAAACATCATGGTTAATCAGTTTTACTTCTAGGATCTGAAATGCAATACAATGTAGTGGTGATTGGTCAGTAAATGTCCATACAGCTAAGAAACAATTTTCTCTTTTTCAATATCCTGGGTAAAGATTGAGGGGTTTAGAGGGAGAATATAGGTGGAAGAAAGCATAGGGGCAGAGAGCTTGGCAAGAAAAGAATGGGCCCAGGAAAAGTAAGGCTTGGCTGGAGGAGTGAAGGGTCAACTTAGATTTTAGGAAGGCAGAAAGCTAATATATGCCCTTGAAAACTGTAGTGCAATATAAACAGTATCACTAGGCTTTCTGAAAAATAATCAATTTCAATTTAAGGCTTATTAAAGGCAATGATATTTTCACTTTAGAGCTGATTAAGCCAAGTACATTTTCTTATTTAAATGACAGCTTTGATACTTTAAAAATTAACTTCCACTTTTAAAAGCTACTTCTATTAGGTAAAAGAAAAAAAATCACCTGCTTATTTCTCCTCTCTCCAAACACTGTTTCCTACCTTAGGTTTAACAGCGGTCATGAAACCAGGGTATTGTGATGCTGGACAAGTGGTACCTAGTGGGTGGGAATGAAACAACTTAAGGTTTAAGTCAAGTTGACAACACTTGTATAATACCTTTGGAAATGGAAACATGTATTAGTGTATGCTGGCATACTTCTTTGGACAAAGATCTTTGTTAAAAAGAAAGGTTCCATAATTTGTATTTAAAGTGAAAGTATTTAAAACACAGGCTTACCTGATGGTAGCATTGTTGTTCTATTAATAGTTAACTGTAAAAATACATTCAATTTAAGTTATGTAAAGTGTGTAAAACTTAGCAGACAGGCAGTAAATACTTGATTCAGTGAGTTTGATATTTTTATCACCTTCCTGCCTGTCTTTGTGACCACATTGAATCAACCTGTGGACCAGTGTGTTAATGAAATGTTATTGCAGGAGAGATTTTGAGAAAATTTGCATATCATGCAATTATCATACAAAATTTAATGTGACTGTGTTCTGAAAAAACACTCTTTGTGATAGCCAACTCTTCAACATACACTTGAACAGAATGTATATTCTGTGTATTTGATAGTGATAATCTATATCTGCTAATTAAGACAAGTTAGTCAATTGTATGAAGACTTTTATATGTTGATTTTTGCCCATATCTTATATACTAACAATTATATTTATAACTTCAACTATAACTTTGGGTTTTTAAAGTGTATGTTTTCTGTGATGAAACATTATGCTATACGTATTTTTAAACTGGTTTAGTAGTTACACACAAATTTAGAATTGCCGTGTCTTCTTCTTGAATCCACCACTTTATCAAAGTGTAAAATCACTTTTAGTGTTGAACCGTATTTCCTACCTTAGGTCTAAAGTGTATTAGAACAATCAGTCATGCAGCTACAAAGGCTGTCCTTTTTTCCTATTATTTTTCATTATATATCTTTTTTTCTATCATGCTTTAAATTTCATTTTCAACATATATTTTCCTTTCATTTTAAATATGTTTCAAAAAAATTTTAAAAAGAGGTCTGAGCTTTATTAAGGCAAGAAAAAGGCAAGAAAGAGGACAATAGGGACCATTTCTTTCATGATGTTGGAAAGGTTACTTCTCAGGCTTTGCTTCTCATTTTGTTTTAATCTCCTTTAGATAAGCTTTAAAATTTGCATGAACACAGTCAGATTTTTATCATGATGTACATTACCAAAATATACACTATTTTCACTACTAAAACAAAAGAATTGACTTTTTTTTTTCAGGTTTATGCAGTCCCAAGCTTCTCTGTAAATACCTTATTCCAAGCTGAGCTGGAATCTTTCTGTGGCAAAGGACATCTTCAACTCTGGGACAATACACAAGTTGCTGGATCTCTGAATACATGGGTTTCAGGAGGCTGTGCCTTCCCCTAAGCTTTTAGATTGACTTAGCATTTTTGTCCACTATGACAATATTTAAGTTTTCATTGGTTTCTTTAGTTTATTTCCTTTTATATAAACACTATTTCACATTGGGTTTCTGTGTACTATCAGGATTTTTGTCGATTTGTACAATTGTTTCTTTTCCCTATTTTTCTTCTATTGGATTGATGAAATTTGTCTTCATTTTTGTTATTTTTCCTCCAGTAGTTTTACAGTTATATATTCTTATATTTCACACTTTTACTTATTATACTAAATATTTCAATATTAATTTCCAACTTATTGTTCTCTACCTTAACTTAATATTTTAATAACTACCTGACCCAACATAGGTGTCCTTGCTTGTTCTCTTCATTTCTTGCTGCATCCAGTGATTACATTTGAGGCAATTTCCCTTCAGCCTGAATAAGTTCTGTTATCATTTATTCATATGAATATGCTTGGACTATACACAAATAAAATCATGCAGTGTTTCTTTTTCTGGCTCAATGCTTTTGCTCACTATATGTCTATCTCATTTTCCTATATGTTGTACCAATGTTTCATTATTTTTACAGTTTCACCTGCCAGTAATCAGTTTGATGAATCATTCAGATTTTATTTATCCATTCTCCTGATAATGGACATTTTGGTTGTTACCAGAATTTTGCTATTAGAAACAATATATATCCTATGAAGAATGTTGTGGTTGTAATTTGGTGGAACTAAACACAAATTTCTTTTGAGTGTAAGGAAAAGAAGTTGTTGTATGATAAAGTCAAGGTATGTTTTACCATAGTTGGTAAGGACAAGCTCTTTTCCAAAATGGTTCTACCACTGTATGTGCACACCAGCAATGTATGGGAATTTTATCTGCTCCACGTATATGTCAAAACTTTAATTCAGATTCCTGAAAGCTTTAGCAAATATAAAGTGTCTGAAGTTATATTACATGGTTTTAAATACTCATTTCCAAGGTAGGTATCATTTTTCATACATTCATAGAAAAATTAGGGGTTATCTATTGTGAAATACTCATTCAAAACATTTGTCCATTTTATTATAAAGTGTGTTACAGGAATTGTTCATATATTGGATATGGTATCATTGTCAGTTATAGTATTATGAATGACTTCTAAACTAGTTTATCTGTTGATGAATTCAGGATTTGAATGAAGTCTTATTTTAATTTGTTTTTCATTTATTGTTAGTGTCTTTAGAATTATGATTAAGAAATCATACCTATGTCCATTCATGAAGAAACTTTAAAGAATAGTTATTTTAATGAACATTATTTGTTATTTATAAACTTTCACTAGGGGTAAAATAATTACTTTTGATCAATCTCATACTAATATTGGGAATTTTCAGAAGCAAAGAGTAAGATTTTATTTTTGTAAGTAGTTACTTTTCCTTAACATTTATAGAAAGACATTGCCTTCTATATTATATTGGTGCCCTTTTGCAAATCTGAGGATTTGTATATCTCTGGGTCTTTTTTTGCACTATCTATTCTGTTCCATTGATGTATTTATTGGTCTTTCCACCATCAAAACTGCAAGATCTTAAATACTGTAACTTTATATTAGCTTTGAAATCTAGTGCTGTAAAGTCTCCAAATTTATTCTACTTCAAAATTGTCATGGTTGTCTTATATTCTTGTATTTCCTTTGAGTTTTAGAAGTAGCTAAATTTTAGAAATTATATACAAAAATAAAGAAACAATCATTGAGAAAACACTGGTTTTTTATTCATATCACATTGAATTGAATAATTTGGTAAGATTTGATACCTTAGCAAGATGTTTTCCTTTACATGACTTGTCTCTCTATCTGGTTTTGAGTCTTTAATTTTCTCAGCAATATTTTCCAGTTTTCAGAAAGAAATACTTTAGAATTTTCATGAGATTTTCCAATGTATTTGATAGATTAATGTACTTCTTTTAATAGTATTTTAGTCACTTTCTATTTGTTATTTGTATTACATACAAACTTTGATTTCTTTCCCTTTGAATCCCTTCATAGAACTTCTGGAGATAAGATGAATGACAAAACAAAGAGCTTGAAAAATATGATAAAAGAATTAGACTTAACAGATATCTATAGAGCATTGCACCCCAAAACAACAGTATAAATTTTCTTTTTAAGTGCTCATGGATCCTTCTCCAAGATAGACCATATGTTGGGCCATAGGACAAGTCTCAAATAAATTTAAAAAGATTAAAATTATATAAAACACTTTCTCTGATTATAATGGAATGAACCTGAAAATCAAAATGGAAAGAAAAAGAATTTACATAAATATACAGAGATTAAACAGCAACACTTAAATAATCAGTGGGTCAAAGAAGAAATCGCAAGAGAATTCAGCAAATATCTTCAGACAAATGAAAATGAGAACACAACATATCAAAATGTATGGGCTACCACAAAGGCAGTGCTGAGGGAAAAATGCATAGCCATATGTGCTTACATTAAAAAGAAGAAAGACCTAAAATTGAAGATTTACCTGCACACCTGAAGAAATTTGGAAAAGAACAGCAAACTTATCCCAAACCAAGCCAAAGGAAAGAAATAGTCAAGATCAGGGCAGAAATAAAGGTGATTGAGAGCAAAAGAACAATAGAGAAAATAAACAAAACCAAAAGTTGGTTCTTTGAAAAGATCAAAAAAATCAACACACTCTTAGCTAGACTAACAAAGAACAAAAGAAGAAACAAAATCTGAAGTGAGAGGGGGCACATTATCAATGACCCTGTAGGAATAAGGGAAATCATAAGAGGGCACAATGCACAACGCTATGGTAAAAAATCTAGACCATGTAGATAAGATGGACAAATTTCTAGAAACATACAAACTACCTACACAGTCCCTAGATTAAACAGAAGGCCTCAACAAAACAATTCAAAAGTGGAGAAATTGAAACAGTCATAAGAAACCTCCCAAAGATGAAACCCCAGGACAAGATGGCTACACATGTGAATTCTACCAATCATTCAAAGACGATGTAAAACTAATCTTGCTCTATAGCTCTTCCAAATTAGTTTAGTAAACCACATTGATAAACTAAAGAAGAAAATTCACATGGTATTTTCAATTGAGGCAGAAAGTTTTTTGACAAAATATAGCATCCTTTCTTGATAAAAACAATTGAAAAGATTGAAATAGAAGGAAACTTTCTCAATTTGGTAAAATGCAGATATGAAAAACCTAAAGCTAATATTTGTACTCAATGGTGAAAGACAGAAAGCTTTCCTGCTGAGTTCAAGAATAAAACAAGGAACCTTATTATCACCATTAGTATTCAGTATTATGCTAGAAGTTCTAGCTAGAGAAATAAGTTCAGTTAAAGAAATAAAAGATACCCAAATAGTAAAGGAAGAAGTAAAACTTTCACTATTCGCTGATGATATGATCTTATATTTAGAGAATCGTGAAAAATACAAAACAAGGATACTAGAATTATATTGGAGGGATACAATACACACAAAAATCAATGGCATTTCTATAGACTGCTGATGTGCAATCTGAGGAGAAAATCAGCAAATAAATTCCATATATAATAGTTATTAAACAATAAAATATTTAGAAATAAACTTAATCAAGGACATAAAGGACCTGTATTAAGAAAACTACAAAACATAGCTAAAAGAAAGGGAAGAAGACTTAAAGAAGACTTTAAAGGACATTTTGTGTTCATGGATTGGAAGACTGAATATTGTAAAGATGTCTATTCTACGTAAACTGAGTTGCAGATTCAACGCAATCCTAATAAAAATCTCAACAGCCTTCTTTTTTGCAGAAATTTAAAAGCTAATGGTCAAATTTATTTGGAAAGGTAGGGGACCATGAATAGCCAAAAATATCTTTAAAAAGAAGAATGAAATTGGGGGACTCTCACTTCCTGACTTTAAAGCATATTTCTTAGCTACAGTGGTAAAAACAGCATGGTACTGGCATAAAGACAAACATATTGAACAATGGAACCAGATCTAGAACTCAGAATTAGACCCTCAAATGTACAGTCAAGTTATTTTTGACAAAAAAGTCAGGTCCTGCCAGCTGGGCCAGAACAGTCTATTCATCAAATGGTTCTGAGAGAACTATATATCCATATGCAAAAGAAAAAAAGAAGACCCCTATCTCACACCTTATACAAAAACTAACTCAAAATGGATTAAAGACCTATATATAAAAGTCAAGTACAATAAAACTCCTAGAAGGCAATGTAGGAAAACATCTTCAAGATCTTGTTATAAGCAATAGTTTCTTCAAACTTACACCCAAAGCAAGAGCAATAAAAGAAAAAATAGTTAAATGGTACCCTATCAAAATTAAACACTATGTAATATGCTTTATTAATATGTAATAATAAAATTTATTTGGTAAAAAAAATACAATTACAAGAATTTTCTTTCATGATCTATAAAAAAACTTACTTCACTTGTATCAGGTGTCAATAGAGGGTGATATATGGGGAAAAATGCACCTAGAGCATACTTCTACAGGATATGAATATATCCATGCTGTCATAGGTATGTCTTAAGCATGTTTTCTTGATAGAGACCCACACAATAGATGACAAAATAGTAAACCCCTCTCCTGGGGAGTCCTGATCACTCTCTCAAATAAGATGGCAAAAATCTCTGGAACCTATAGGAGGTGCCTAATGAAAGAAAACAGGTCAATATGCCAAGCCCTCAATCTTAATGCCTGTACTTAGGAACCTTATACCTATAAAAATGAAACCTAACCTAGTTAAAATTAATGCCTAAGAGTTACCTCTTGAACACCTCCTTGTTACTAAAATGTGGTTTCTAAGCCAAACTCGGCAAATAAACTCACTACCGGACCCTCAACATAGAACATGACTCCTAGGGATAAGCTTCCCTGGCACTGAGGGATTATTACAAAACACTAACCACTGGTTCATGTGGAAATAGACGTTGAGCAAAAGGTGGAAGCATTAAATAATAAGTTTTATGGTAGGAGATTTGAAATTGAGCTGGGAGGTCATTCTGGAGATTACATTTATGCAGGCTTCAGGAAGATTGCAGTAACTACCACAGTAACAAAATCTTAAACAAAAGTGCTACCAACGACTCTAGGGACATCTGGACAGTATGGGCAAAGATACACAGCCTCATGACACCAGCACCCCTTCAGTGGGACCTATTTGGGAATATATGATTATCTATTTCTTCAATATAAGAGATAGACTCATTTATAAATTACTTGTTATTCTTCTATTCCTTTATTTGAACCTATAATTATCACTATAATCATTAAATTTATGTGTGCATTTATTCTAGTACAGGATTGATTGAAATCAAACCTTAGAATAGGATGACTGATTAATTTTCCATCTTAGAGTGATTTTGTGTTGATCTTGTTTGATTGC
>JAQZBX010112617.1:0-10177 GCA_029593785.1 Cabassous unicinctus | reverse complement strand
TATTTTATTTATTCCCCCACCCCTTGTTGTTTTTGTGCTGTCTACTCTCTGTGTCCATTCGCTGTGCCCTCTGTGTCTGCTTGTCTTCTCTTGTCTTCTTCAGGAGGCACCAGGGACCAATCCTGGGATCTCCGATGTGGGAGAGAGGCACTCAATTGCTTGAGCCACCTCAGCTCCCTGGCTTGTTGTGTCTCTCCTTTTTGTCTCTTTGTTGCGCCAGCTCTCCCTGTGGGCCAGCCCCTCATGTGGGCCAGTTGGCCTTTACCAGAAGGCCCCGGGAATTGAACCTGGGACCTCCCATATGGTAGATGGGAGTCCAATTGCTTGAGCCACATCTGCTTCCCCAAGTTTTTTTTGGAGTAAGGAAAAAGAATTCTCTGTTGTGACAGCATGTGTTCCATGATATACACATTTGCTATCTGATCACCACGAGGCTTGCCAAGTGATGGTCAAGCACTGACGTAGAGTTGTTCATTAAATACTATGGTTGGCAGGGTGTCTATTGCTGATTATCACGTTCACGACCAGGTGGAAGTTAAACCCAGTGGGCCTAAGAGGATTTATCAGATCTGGAGCCCTCAAACTGATTATATCGAATTTATTAGATCTGGAGCCCTGCTTAGTACCATACAGCAGAAAGGAGCTTAATCAAACCTCAGGGTTTACGTTGGTCTAGGAGGTCTCTGGTGGTCTTAAGAAAAAAATGTCATGAATGAGGGTTATAGGATTCATCAGCTCCTGCACACATTCAATAAGCAATTTCCTAAAATGAATGTGCAGAGACAAACAAGGGTTTCTCCAGAGACACAGAAAAGACAGAAACGGAGTTTTCTAACAATGTAGAGTAGGCAATGCTGCAAATAAACTGCACTGTGAAATCCACTTGTTCTGCAACAACACCCAGGTTGAGGTCATGAACCCAGGTTTTGATTACTCATGAGAACAAAAATGCAAAGCCACAAACAAAAAGTCTTACAACTATCAGACATAAGCAGACAGTCATTCTGCTGAATTGTGAAGGATTCTGAAGTTGTATAACTGCAACAAAAAGTGATGTGTCAATTTCACCTGCCAGCGAAAAGGGGGAGGATATAGCAGCACCAGTAGTACAGGTTCTGGAAAGTAATTAGGTCTCCCCATGTGAGCTGCACCCAATCTGTACCTTTATCCTTAGGCCACAAGCTGTACTCACTTGCAGACTGGACAGACCTGCAGACGAAACATTACAATCACACGGACAACAATGCCAGAAGCATAGGAAAGACTGCCATGCATATAAAATTCACTGCTGCCTGAGGACCAGGCCAGGGCAATGGTATAAGCAGTATCCCAGACGAGGCTCTTCCACACCGACCTCCATGTAGACTTGAGATAACCAAAGTGTGACAAGTGGATCTGTCGACCGGATACATTTGTATCTGAAACCTGAAACACGGTTTTGTAGATAACAATTTCCACCACGTGTTGAATATACACTTCAACTGGCGGTATCTCAGCTTTTAATATGATATCATAAGCGTCCGGCTCAAATTCAATAAAATGCTGCAAAAGTAAGTTTGGACTGATGAGAATCTAAACTTGGAAAGCGTGGCAATTCTTCCTGACCATGGCCAGGTCAGTGTTAAGGGCTCCACGCTAAGAATCATGAGCAGAGGTGCAGGTCCTTGCGGTTATGGCAAACCATTCCATTCGGCCTGCGCCTTTCTTCCTAGAGACGGTGAGCAGTTTCTCCTGGGTTCTCGACCAGCCCTATGGTGCGGCCCTTAGACACTTTCCCAAAGTGAGGGGCAGCTCTAACTCGTCAGCGGGGCGGCTCGAGCCGAAGGCTGCTCCTTGAAAGGGGCACCTCTAGAAGGGAGGGGGCGGAGAACGAGACCTGGGGACTCACTGTCCGCGCTTCCCAAACACCACCTCCACGGCGCCAACCGCCCGGAAGTCAACCGCCCGCGGGGGCGGGCAGGGCCGTTAGCCGCAGGCGGGGCCGGGTCACGTGGCTGGCGCCGGGGTCAGAGCCCCGCGTGCGCGGGACCACTCCGAGCGGCCGTGCCGTCGGCCGCGCGCCTGGCGTGCGCGCGCAGGCCGGGGGCGGGGCGTGTGGGCTGGGCCTCCGGCGCGCGCGCCGCGGGCGGAGGCGGGGCTTCAGCGGGGCTGAGGGCGGGGGCGGGGTCTCGTCCTGCGCGGCTGGGCTGGCTGCGGTGTCGGCGGGACGCCGGGGACCCGCGGGGGCGCCTCGGCCATGACTGCGGAGCTGCAGCAGGACGACGCGGCCGGCGCGGCCGACTGCCACGGCTCGGTGGGCCCGGCGGCGGCGAGCGGGAGCCGGGCTGGGCACGGCGGGCGGGATCCGGAGGCCGGGAGGGACGGGGTGCGGGGCCCGGGCGGGAGCGGCGTGATAGCGGGCGAGCGGGCCGGGCCGGCGGGGCCTGGGGGACTGCGGGCGCGGGGCAGGAGCGGGCTGCGGGGCGCGGCGCGGGCCCGCGGGGGCGAGGGATCTGCGCGGGAGGGCTGAGACGCGGCAGCGCAGAGGAGGCTGAAGTCTTCAGGGCTCGGGGACGCCGAGGCTGAAGGCTGGAGCTTTGGGTTCCTGGACGCGCTGAAGTTGGAGCGGGATTAGGGGATCTTGGAAAAGCAGCTAGAAAGGGCTGGGCGTGGGGGTGTCCGCCTCAGGGATCCCTGAGGAGAGCTCCTGGGCTCCGACCTGGGCTGAGAAAGTTCCACAAGGGGCAGCGCTGTTTGATTTCGTTTTTATTTTTAAATCACTTTTATGCCAGTGTTTTAAAGAGATTGAAGCTGACCGAAGTCACCTCACTGAAAGCAGGCTTTTATCAACACCTTGTGAAAGTCCTGGGCTCCTCGTTACCCCAGCCTGTCTTCCCCTCCCCCTCTTTTTTTTTTTTTTTTTCAAGCAGAGAGCAGCCTCCCCAATTATTGCATTCATCACTCTAGATTTTTAACAAGGAGTGGGGAGGGACAGAGCGATAAACAGAAGGTATGCTGATAATGCTTTCCTATTCCTAATATTTAAGAAGATTGAAATCAATACAAAGATTTCTGGGCTGAAAAGAACACTGGTAAGCCACGGTTCAGGAGAAAATCAAAAGGCTAATAATAATGTCTGTGTGAAGAAACTTGGGAAGTGGGCAATTTGAGAATGTCTTCTAGTGTTACTTTGGAATGCTATAACTTAACAAACACGACTGCCTCACCTCCCAAATACTGCACTTTCTCAAGACAGAATGGGAAATCTGTGTCAAGTATTCAAATGAGTTTGGAAACAAGGAATTTCATAAAATTATTAAAATACTAAGGTGTCAGATACTCCCAAGTGAAAGATCTGTATGCCTTTTTTATTCTTTTTATATATTCGCAAGAAGACCAGCCATATCTAACGTTTGTGCACTTCCTTTTTCAACTCTTAGAGAAAGATAACTCCATGTCCTAAGGCTGCAGGTCTGTGGGTGGTATTTCATGCGCTGATTTTTCATGGAAACGTTAGACGTTCACAAGTGCTAATTGGAATTTGAGTCATGATTTTCTCTATTTGGTTTCAGAGATCACTTGTATTTGGACAGTGATTTTTAAAAATGGGGGTGAAAAATCTTAGTTTTGACGCAATCATGTTGGTTTGGAGAAGAGACTATTTTAAGGGAGAACAAGTCATATTTAAATTTGTTGGGGCCCTGTCAGTTCAGACCATGTGCCTATTAATCAGCAGCGTCTTGGTTTACCTCTGCCACAGTTTGCGTAGTGACCACTCTCTCATCTCTCTATTTGCGAGTTCCTATGTGAGGTATTTGATGAGCACTTGTATATAAGTCATAGCTATTTTTGGAAGGCTTGGAACTCCAGTGGCTGTTGCTGGCAGGAGTACCCCTGTCTCCTGGCGACCTGCAGAGTGATGACATTTGCTGTTCTTCCCAGTGATTTGCCCTATACAGACAGATGATAAACTTGGAATGCTTGATAATGCTTGCCCTTTTAGTTTTTGCTAATGTAAAATGGTTGAAGTGAGCAGGCTCAGTTGAAAGAATCTTATACAGGAACAATACCTTTCAGATCTCAGAGGGAATATTTTAATAACTTCTTCCTCTTCTTGATAAGTTACATGTTGGAATGGACTTTTTCTATTTTGAATTCTCTGAGGCATTCTACCTTTCCCTTAAAGGATAATGAATTGTTCTGTTTGAGAAGAGCTAGCCTACCTTGTCCTCAGAAGCTATTTAAAACCTAGAATGCTTTCCTTCCCTTATTGGTTACTTGTACACAGAACAGACAGAATCCTTTGTATCCTCCCAAGAATTCTAGTGAGAGAAGAATGTAGTACTCTTGAGAAATCTACTCTCAATATGTACTTGGGTCTAAGAGATGAAACTGTGGTATCACTAAATCCCCCATACTGCGGACTGATCCTTGAATGTCTAAAGAGATTACTTCCTGACAAGTCCCTAGGTTTTAATATCTTCTTGACTTAGATAAAATAACAGCAACAAAGTTTTGGTTTTTATAAACCTGTCGTCTCTTGTCAGCTGTATTAAGGGATCACTTCACACATTGTCTGCTAACTGAAGCTCTTTATAACCCTGCCCATTTCAGTGAAAATTTAATGCCCTTTTTACTTTCTCTTGATTTATTGACTTGTCATTACCTTCTACCTTGTCTCATTAATTGCAATTTTTGGTACATCAGTAAGTCCGTGCTTGGTTGGCTTCCACAACTCTCATACCACCTCAGCTACAAATGGTTACAGCTCGCGTGAGTATAGTATTTATAAAACATCTTGACAGCATCTTGCCAGGCAAGAGCTTTCCATGAGTTCTGGTTATTTATGAGTGTTTTCATCCAAGAAATTTAAACCAATAGCAAAGTAAAGCAGGTAGTTTCCTAGGAAAATAGCGATGCTGATATTAGTAATAACTAACATTGAGAATGTATTCTATGCTGGACCCTGTACTCAGAATTGAACATATATTATCTTAAATACTTAAGGCAACTCCATGAGTTTTCTGATGAGGAGGCTTAACCTTGTTAAATAATTTTCCCAAGGTCACCCTTGGGTATAGTCAGGATTGAGCCCTGGCAATTCTGACTTCTAAGAGCCCAGGCTTTCTCTGATTCTACTTCTTAGTGGATGGATGCATTGTCCTGGGTCAGAACCACTTTCTTAATGCCTGCGCCTGTGCCTGCCCCCACCCCCCAATCTCTTAGACATAATCTAGATCAGTGGTTCTCATCTGGAAGCAATTTTGCCCCAAGGAGACATTTGACAGTATTTGGAGGTCTTTTAAAATTAGTCAAATCAGTGCTACTGGCATCTAGTGGGTAGAAGCTAGGAATGCTGCTAGACATCCTACAAAGTACAGGAAATTGCTCCCTTCCCCCCCAAAGAATTATCAGACCCAAAATGTCAGTAGTGCTGAGATTGAGAATCCATGATCTAGATGATTTCTCTCATTCTTCTAAATTATCTCACTCCTCCCAACCTCCTAACACCGTCACTGTCTTTTACTTCCTTGCTACTCAAAATATGGTCTGCAAACCAGCAGCATCGCATTACCTAGGAGTTTGTTAGAGATGCAGAAACTTGGGTGTGCTGGAGCCAGCTGCTCCTGGCTCTCCAGCTGATTGTGTACATCTCTTCCCAGCCCTGCAGCCATTGACCTCATGTTGCTGGCTTGTAATCACCGTGGTAGGAGTATTTATATCAAGTAAGTAAGCAAA
Source organism: Cabassous unicinctus (assembly GCA_029593785.1). Lineage (NCBI taxonomy): Eukaryota > Metazoa > Chordata > Mammalia > Cingulata > Chlamyphoridae > Cabassous > Cabassous unicinctus. The sequence continues at coordinate 4,459 of JAQZBX010112617.1, read as the reverse complement.
ACTTACTTACTCTACCCTTTTCCCACCCCCCCCACCCCCAGAACTGATTGTTAAACATTTACCAGTATACTTGGGGCCACCCTCAACCCAAGGAATCAGAGTCTGCCTGTTGACAAAATCCCTGGGTGATTTTTTACACCTAAGTTTTAAGAAGCTGTCCACAGAATTCCCATTTTCCTTTCAGATATGCACAGGTGTTCCTGTTCCTAAAACAAATGAACAAGAACAACAAATCCTATGCTGCCCTGTCCACCTGTTGTCTTGTCCACTGTCTTAGTTTGGCAGTTGTTGCCGATGCAAAGATCCAGAGATGGGTTGGCTTTTATAATGGGAATTTTATTTGGGGTAAAAGCTTACAGTTCTGAGGCCATGAAATGTTCAAATCAAGGCGCCATTAGACATGCCTTCTCACCACAGTCAGCTACTCTTGATCCTGGTGTCCTGCCACGTGGTGAAGCAAGATGGCCGCCATCTCTTCCGAGGTCCCTGCCTTGCCCTCCGGGCTCACCATCTCCCAGAGCTCAGCTGTGGGCAACCAGGCATAGAGAGTCTTATCTCTTTCCAGGCCTCCTCTCTTTAGTCTCTCGGGGCTTCTTTGCCTTTCTGCAGTTGTGGGCAGACCTGGAGTCCTTTCTCACATGGCTGGATCAAATATGGCAGAACTCCCTTTTCCTGTGTCTCTCTGTGTGTCTCCATTTATATCGGACCCTGCAAGAGGGCGGAGACCCAAGCTGGCTCACACCTCACTGACCTAGTCCAGTCAAAAGCCCTAAATGAAGGGTTCTTAAGGGGTCTGTGAGCTTGAATTGAAATTCAGAAAAGCATGTTTTTGTGGGGATGTGTTGGTGTGATATATTTTTAAATAAGTGTGAACTTAGTAAGGGGTCCGTGGTTTTCACCTGACTGGCAGAAGGGTCCCTGGAACAAAAAGGTTAAGAACCCCTGCCCTAAATCGATCTTTTCAAGTAATCTACTCAAAGGCCCCTCATCTGAATTTAGTTCAACCAAAGGGTACCACACCCCCAGGAGTAGATTTGTTTAAGAGCATGCTCCTCTTTTTTTTGGATTCATAAAAGAACTTCAAACTGTCACATCCACTTCCTTCCTATTATTTATTTTGTTTACTTTTGAACAGGTTTCTAAGTCCACCTGTTGCTTTTCTGAAACATTTCCAATTACAATATAATTCAAACTCGGTGTAGAGAATACAGAACCAGGCAGGATGAACTCTTGGCTGATGGGAGACACAACCCCCAGAATGAAAGCAGCTTGGTTCCCAGATTCTATCGCAGAGTTTGAGGTGGTAGCAGCAGCTTCTGGAAAAGCCCGATTATGAGATGGCTCTGAGGACCAGTATAGGCTCCAGCAGTAAGAGGGCCAGTTGCTCAGTAGCCTGCTCTTAGTGGTTTTATGTACTCACTGTCTCCCAGGCCACCGAGAGCCTGGCCAGTGGTGGGCTTTTAGTAGGTGTTTGTTACCAGTGAATGACACTGATCCCTTACAGGTGACCAGAGACCAACCACCTTCTGGTCAAATCAGTAGCCTTTCAGTAGTGATTCTTTTTACCATTCTCACTTGATTATTCAAGTACCTTACTAGAGTCTCATTCCAGTGCTTTTCTTGGTAATGATCCCTCATTACCACTTTTTGTTGGTATTTGTTTGACATTTGATTTAATCACTTGCAATATTCTTATCACAAACAGAAGTACCAAAGCAGGCCCTCAGCTCTGAATTGGCTTCATCATTTTACAACTTTCTTGGGAAAATCTAGCCCTGGAAAAGATCTTTGAATCCAGCTAATATAACCTTATTTATCTTGCAAATTCAGTAATGGGTTTAGGAAGTTGATTTGCTCCGGGTGATGATAAGGACTTCAGGCATACTGGATGAAGGCCCTCCCTCATTCAGTTTGGGCACACCTTAACTAATACCATCTTCAAAGGTGCTGTTTACAAATGGTTCTCACCTGCAGAACCAGGGGTTGGGACTGGAATATGCCTTTTGTAGGGGACGTGATTCGCTCCCCAGCACCCTATAACTATGGCTAATTGATTTCCTGACCTCTCCTCCCTTGGCTCTCTGAGCCCTGCATTATCCTGGTTCTTCCGCCTTCTCTTCTAGGCACTGTTTATTTTCCCGGCTCTTACTGTCCTTTATGAACTGCTTCTAAATCTTCATTTCTAATCCTCAGGTGAAAATGACTTCCTTATTCTATTTCCACATGCTTTTGGACAGTTCTGCTTGAATACCATTCTCCTTGGCTATAAACATTTGCTGCTACCTACTTTTCCCAGGGGTATTATTCAGGGCACGGGTATGTATATGTATACATTTTTGTGTAAGACTTTGTTTTCAAAGCCAAAAATCATCTGACTAAACTCATTTGATACAACCTTGTAAGGCACAAGAAGCTTTACAAGTATTTAATAGCATCTGCCATGTACTTACCAGCTACCACCCTAAGCACATTTCTTTACATTTATCTTCAGTTAATCTTTACAAAAACCCTGTAAGGTATGAGTTATCTCTTATTACTGATGGGGAAACTGAGACTCACATATTAATATAGCTTTAAGGAGCTAATATGAAATTTTAAACCAAAGTCCATTTGTGTCAGTATTGCAGATGAGAAATGTGACTTACCAGGATTAAAGTGTAAGTAGCGGAGCTGAGACTCAAATCATTCTGATTTGAAGCATATCATTTTCCCCACTTTCTAAGACCAAATGTTTTGGCTACCATTTGATTTATGAAACACTTTAACAGGTATCCTCATTGAACCCTATAGAAACCCTATGTAGTAAAACTTGCTATGATCAGGAAGTAGAATTTGCACAGTGAACAACCGGGAAGTGATAAAACTTAAAGTGTCTCTCATTTTTCATATGTGGAAACTGATTATTTAGCCAAAGGCTAATGAGTGGTAGAATTTGGACTACATAATGCTATTTTCAGTGTCTAGGCTTTCTTCATAAAAGGAGGGCAAAATACCAGATACACAAAGACAAATTAAAGATCTGCAAGAGTAGGTGCTACATGATGGCTGGGTAGTCAGTTTAAACTTGAGAAGTCCTGAGGCAAACATACCCTTTTTTAAAATCTTCCTGCCCAAGTTATTGCTTTCCTAATTTCCTTTTTTTTTGGGGGGGGGGGGGGGGGTGGGGCTGCAAATCTCATTAAAAAAAAATTAAGGTGAAATTCACATAACATAAAACTAACTGCTTTAAAGTATAAACCTAAGTGGCATTTAGTACACACGCAGTGTTGTGCCAACACTACTCTTGTCTAGTTCCAAATTATTTTCATCACCTCAAAAGAAACCTCTTACCTATTAAGCAGTCACTCCTTATTTCTCCCCACCCTCCTGCCCCTGGCAACCATCAATTTGCTTTCTATATTTATGGATTGACCTATTCTGAATATTTCATATAATGGAATCATACAATATGTGACCTTGTCTGACTTCTTTTATTTAACATAATATATTCAAGGTTCATCCATTTTGTAGCATGTATCAGTACTTCATTCCATTTTATGGCTAAGTTAATATTCTACTATATGTATATACTGCATTGTGGTTATCCATTCTTCCATCTTTTGGTTATTGTGAATAGTGCTGCAATGAACATTGGTGTATATGTATTTGAGTACTTGTTTTCATTTTTTTTCTAATGTATACACCTAAGAGTAGAATTGCTGGGTCATATAGTAATTTTATATTCAATTTTTTGAGGAACCACCAAACTGCTTTCTACAGCATCTGCACCCTTTTACATTTCTGCCAGCAATGTACGAGGGTTCCAGTTACTCTACATCCTCGCCAACACTCGTTATATCCCTTGTTTTTCTTTTTTTAATTCTAGCCATCCTAGTATGTGAAGTGGTATCTCATTGTGGTTTTGATTTACAGCTCCTTAATGACTAATGATGTGGAACATTCTTTCATGTGCTTGTTGACCTTTTGTCTATCCATGTCCTTTGCCCATTTTTTAATTGGTTTGTTTGTCTTTGTTGTTGGGTTGTAGGAGTTCTTTATATATTCTGGATATTAAACTCTTATCAGATATGTGATTTTCAGATATTTTCTCCCATTCTTGAAAGTTGTCTTTTCATGTTCTTGATAATGTCCTTTGATGCACAAAAGTTTTAAATTTTGATTAAGTCCAGTTTATCAATTTTTACCTTTTGTTGCTTGTGCTTTTGGTGTAAAGTCTAAGAATCTATTGCCTAATATAAGGTCCTAAAGACTTTCTTCTGTTTTCTTTCAAGAATGTTATGGTTTTAGTTCTTATATTTAGTTCATTGTTCCATTTTGATTTAATTTTTTGTATATGGCATGAGGTGGGGGTCCAGCTTCATTCTTTTGCATGTGGATATCCAGTTGTCCAAGCACCATTTTTTAGAGATAGTATTCTTTCCCCATTGAGTGAACTTGGCACCCTTGTTGAAAATTGGTT
>JAQZBX010112616.1:0-10175 GCA_029593785.1 Cabassous unicinctus | reverse complement strand
CTCCCCCAACCCTTGCCAGCTCCACTTCAGACATACTCCGGTTCACTTACACGACATGATCCGCATGAGGCCCGCTTCCCTGCCTGGGCCCACCCGCCCCTCACTCCCACCCTTGCGACACTGCTCTTGGCAGTGGGGGTGCCAGGCCAGCAGCACCGAGGACCCGCTGGGTTAGACATACACTTGGCTGCCACATTGGCCAAATGAGATTTGGTTCCACTTTAAAGTCAAAGCTGTCATTTAGAAAAAAAAAGTCCGAGGATCACGCTTTTGCTATAGAAACCTTTCTGCAAAATACCAAAACCTTAGAATTAGGCTGTGTGCAACTACAAAGGAAAAAATAGGCCAAGACACCTCAAAGAGGTTACCCATGGACACTTCCCAAAAAAACAAGTGGTTCTAACTCAGACCATGTCCAAGTTCAGTTAAGTCCAAAGCCTAAGTAGTACGGGGATTTTCCAATCTGAGTAAACAGTGACCCATCTCTCCCCACAACAAGTGCAGCATTTTCTGTGTGTCCTTCTATCCACAGCTTCATGTCTGTGCTGCTTCAGGAGGAGCCTGCAAAAAAGCAAATGGCATGAGGGTGCTTTCTCAAAGCCAGTGCCTCGAGCACATTTTGTTACGCAGCTGCCCACGCAAGGCCAGCACTGCGGCTCTGGATGAACGGAAGCCACTCGCCCGCCCCCGTCACGCCAGGGCTCCCCTCTCACAGCCCATATTGAAAGCAGGATTTGCACAGCGCACTAGCGTCAGCCAGGCTGTCCCAAGGGCACACCTGTAACCCGTTCAATGCACCCCACGTGGTATTGCTCAAACCTTTCCCTGGGGACCCTGTTAGCGCAGGCTGATGCAGGGAGGGCCTGGGGTTGGCCCGGGCTCTTGCTTGCTGACCGCTGTGGGCGGCAGGGACCCACCCGTGAGGCACTCTCAGGGTCCCGCACCTGGTGTACCCCAGAATCCCCCAAGGAGCACCAGCCACACGAGCCTGGGGCCCTCCCCAAGGTTTAACTGGTCTGGGCTGCAAAGGGTCACAGCCATCAGTCTGGCCTTTGACACCTTGAGGCTCTGCTTCTTCCTGGAGGACAGAGCCAGCTGCTCCTCAGCGCCTCATCTCTTCCTGACGCAGCCGCCACTCGGGCAGTCCTGCCCCAGCCCCCTCCCACCAAGGGTCTGCACGTTCTCCACCCAGAAAGATCCCTCACTCACCCGCGGTTACTCCTTACACCCTGCCAGTCCCAGCTCGGTGGGACGTTGGGTTGCGACGGGCAGTGCCGGTGCCTCTGCCCCCTCGAAATCCACCCCGGAAACTACGGCCACGAAGAAATCTCCCTGACACCCCAAAGGTCTCAGTGTTGAGCTTCCTCTCTTCAGCCCACGTAGTACGCCTGGAACTGAACCACAGACAAGGGGCATGAAAATTACAAACGCCACTGACACCAGTTCACAGCCCAATCCAGGCCTCTCTCCAAGAGCCAAGGGAAGGACAGGTTGGCCCCAGTGCCGGTCCCGTGGGGGCCACGATAGGCCACACCTTGAGCCCGAGACACCACCACAAGCACCCCCAGCCACGCTGCAAACTGGGCGGCTCGGTACAAAGCTTGCTCCTTGGCCAGCTACGGCGACCACCTGACACCAGTGTGCTACAAAGGAAGCCTTCACTGCCTGTTGGGGAACAGACCCCAAATCCTACTAGATGAGGTAGGGGTTGGGCTAGATGGACTGGGTCCCTGAGATGCTGCTGCTTATGCTTTTAAGGGGGAGGGAAGGATGGGGACACAGCACCCACACTCCGCTGACAGCACCCAGTTTTGTATCTCTTGCCCGGACCCTCTCCTCCACGAAGCCCAGTCTCTGACACCCCAACTCTGTACCCAGAGTGCCCGCTGGGATGCTGAACAGGCAGCTCCAGTTCTACACGTCAGGAACCGAGCTCCTCCTTTTCTGCCACAAAACCTGCTGCACCCACAGGCGTCACCTGACGAGGCAACAGCTTCGTCCTCCAGCCACCCAGGACGAGAGCCTTGGAGTCATTCTGGTCTCTTCTCACATCAAACCAGCAAGTCCTGTTAGCTCCGCCTTCACAATGGATGCAGAACCCAAGCCCTCTCTCTCTACCACTCCCCACCTACTCCAAGACACCCAGGCACTGCACAAGCCTGACCGACCACCCAGCTTCTGTACTTCCCCACCCTTAGTCCAGCCTCAAGCACGCTGTGGACCTGTCAAGTCCCATGCCTCAGCTCCAAGCCCTCGAACAGCTTCCCACAGTACTCACAACAGAAGCCAAAATCATGACAATGACCTGCAAAACCCACGCAAACCTGCCCCCTCTCTACCCTTCTTGCCCGGACCCTGCGCCCAGGCAGCAGCTGCTGGCGCCTCAAGGTGGCCTGCCCCGGGTCTGTCCTGCTCAGATCAGACCCGCAGAACGGGTGTTTTCCACCAAGTCACTCGGCCCTTACCTGGTCTTGAGTTCAGAAGAGATGTTGTCAAAGAATGACTTGGACTTGTCGTAGTAGCAGTTGGGCCCCAGGAGGTCTTCCTCGGGAGGGGTCTCGTCACTCGGCGTCACCACCGCAGGGTCTTTCTCCTCCCCTTTCTCCGCTTTGTCATCTGCAAGGAGAAGCAGAACGCTTAAAAGGCAGGAGAAGCAAACCAAGCCCACTTTCTACAAGGGCGGGCCCATCCCCAGGCACCTCTACCAGCAGCCACGCGGCAGATGCTGTTAAAAAGCGCTCTGCGTAAACGGGAATCTCTTCTCACAACTTCTACCCGTGCTCTGCACCTTCTTCCACGGGAACCGTGTTCCCATCACCCCCACCCCGCAGAGGCGCATCACTTCAACACTTCCTTGGCTGACGCTGAGTGCAGACTGATCGCTCCCGGCAGTCTCTCTCTAAGGTGCTCTACGGAGGCTTCTGGAGGAACAGTGCTTTCACGTAACAGGTCAGACCTTTAAAATTCAGCTTCTTCTTAAATTCTTTGTCGAGCTCCTCTCGGTTGAACTGAGCATTCGCGCTCTCAAAATCAAAGTCTCCTTCAAACTTGATTGTGTTTTCCTTAACGTTAGCTGGGCGGTTTTGCCCTCTGGAGCGATTCCTCGTTCGCCTGTTTCCTGTGAGAAGAGAGAAGAGCCACGGCTCGAGTGAGGCACCAAGCCCAGGAGGCGTTTCCAAGGTTTTCCAAAGGTGTTTACTTAGTGCCGGAGACCTGGTCGTTACAGGTGCACATCAGAGACGACAAAAAAGGGCACGGCATGCCGAAGCAGTGACGTGGTGCAGGGGCAGGCGCCAGCACCCCTCGAAACTGTCACCCTTAAAGAGGCAGGCAAGGAGGACGAGAGCTCAACGGGGTCACTCGTGGCCCCCAGAGCTGGAGCGGCAACAGCTCTTACCTGGTCTCCTCCTCTGAGGCCTTCTGTTCTCGTCATTCACCTGCCCTTGACTTTGCACAGGTGCAGGCTGAGCTACATCTAAGGCGCAAAAGAAGAGATTAAGGCAAAGCTCCTGCAGAAGCCAGAAACCCAGCAAGAGAAGCAAACCACCACCAGGCCGGGCACGGCCACAAGGCATGGCACCAAGGGGCAGAGCCGAGGAAGAGGCTGCTTCGAGAGGCCTGCCCTGCGAGAAGCATGTGGGCTTTCAGGACTGGGGTTTGTTTTGTTGTCGCTGTTTTAAGTGACCCCGGGAAGTAGTGTGCCACTCTCAGAACATAAAGCAAACTCCAGGGGAGTGAGAGTTCAGTACCACTGGCAGTCTTGCTGCTCGGCTGGGCCTGGCGACCGTTGAGCTGTATCCCTGCGGTGCCCTGGCCAGGTAGCAGCTTCCTGGCGTTCAGGTGGCCAACAGAACCAGTCTGGACAGCCTGCTCCACCATAGGGCTCTTGCCAGCCGGGACGGGTGGAAAACCAGCTCCTGAGTTGGGGAGGGGAGGAGGGTTTAAAAACAGAGAAAAGGAGAAAGCCTTACCCGCCAGCTAGTTCTCTTCTGGCTGGCATGCCAGACAGGAAAGGAAGGAAACCGCCTAGAGAAGTTCCACTAAAACCCGGGCAAAGCTTCGCCAGATGGGGCCATCCTTCTGGCGCTGGTACAGGCAGACGCCAGCCAAGCCTCTTGACAACACCAGCCAGCGTCACGGCAGCCCCAAGCTGAGCACACCGAAGGAGAGCACCTCAAGGAGGGACTCCACACCCTGCCTGCCAAGGGGGTCCCCCCAGCCGGCTCAGGACAGTTTCCTAAAACCACACGAGCTCTAACCCAGAGAGAGCTGAACAGGCCCAAGATGCTGGTGAACTCAGGACCTGAGAATTTGTTCTGTTCTGTGGCACATTAGAGAAGAACCAGCCCAGTCTGAGATCTTCTAAAAATTATAAATTTAATTTCAGAGACTGAAATTAAATGATAAAGTATCGTAGTTTTTGCTTAACGTAAAATGGAATGTAAAACGATAAAGCATTAAGAGTTACACTTCAGAAACAGCACCACCTCGCTCTCCTCTAAAGAGTAAGTCTTCATCATAAAGACACAAGGGGTCCCAGGCTGCACCGGGCAATGGGACTACGATGAAGTCTGTTCCCACCCTAAGCACATGGAGATGAAAGCGCAGAAGCTCAGCCTCTGTGGAGGTCCCAGATGAGCCTCTGAAGCGGGGAAAAGGAAAGAAACTCCGAGCACACGCCCCCATCTCCGCCCTTTCCTCCCCCAGCTTCTGGGCCTGTGGGTGCCAGTCAGACGGGGAGGAGAGAGAGGTGCAGCAGGAAGAACGAGCCCTGACCCTGGGGCCGTGCATGAAGGGCAGCTCAGCAGAGGAGGAAGACCAGGAATTAATCTTATTTCCACAGGACAGAAACCAGGGAGCCACTGGGGGAGGCCCACTGCCAGCAGATCACAGCACCCACAGCCCAGGCTGGGAGAGCTTAGGTGAGCTCCGGGAAGTGTTCTCTAGGATGAGAGCTAACTCATGCCACCTTCCATCCTCTCCCTCGGCATTCTGACCTTTCTTAAGAGACAAACACACAGTTTATGACTTTTTCGCGTTTCTACTGTAATTGGATCGAAAACAATCGTGGACTCATTTGCTTTTTAGAAAACCAAACCAGTTTTTAAAAAACTCAAACCTATCTTGCCCTGTGAGCAGTTGCTAGGAAATGGTCCTGAGAACAATGACATTTCCTAGTACACTCAAGTGGAGAAAAACGTTACTACGTCTAAAAATCAGACTTGCTGGTGTCAACGCCAAATCCAGAAAGCAACACCCACCCAGTGACAGACTGACAGTAGTTGTGTGCATAACGGAAGCCCCAGCTACGACCCTGGACTAAGACCACACAAAGGTGGCAGCCCTGGCTTGTGGCAAAGCACGTGGTGCTTCACATAAAGAGCTGTCAAGGTGGGTGTCAGAACTTCAGGTTAAATGCAAAGAATGTCAGGAAGGGTAAAGCAGCCCCTCCAGGTGCTGCCACCAGGCAGAGGCGGGGCAGACGCCACCAGTAGCTCACCCCATCAGGCCCTCGCTCACCTGGTCCCAGCACGCAGACCAGGCACTAGGTTTTTAAAGGGGCTTCATTTGAAGACACCTGAAGCCTCCAATTATGAATGCCCTGGACTGGCGACCTATGTGTCACAGAGGTCAAAGACAAGTCAGGGAGGTTCCAGTGCGGTTTTAAGCAGCCCTCCACGCAGACAGAGCCCAGCAATCTGCAGCCTGCTCAGCACCAGCCAAAACCCCAGGGAAACTGCTCTTTGTGAGCGTGAGTCTTCCCACACATGGTAGTTGCGGCACAGGTCAAACAGGTCAAAACAAGCTCTGGAGCCAGGGCGTGTGAAGAAGTGCTATGCTGGTCCTTATTCTTTATAACCCTTCTCCAATTCTGGGGCAGTTAACGAAGCAGCCTACTGGCTGCACAGGCTTGGCAGATTATCCGCTACAGCTCCTGTCACTCTGCCCCAGGTTACCCCCTCACTCTTAGAATGGTTTGCAAAACAGCATGCAGTTCTCCAAGACTGCTGTTACCCTTGGAAGTGAGCTGATGTGACTCGGAGGACATGTCAAGCTCTGAAACAGGCTGTGGAGATGGAGAAGAACTAGGGCTGGAAGCAGCTGCTGAGGCTGGAGGGCTTACCAACTTCTCTAAAGGAAGATAAAGGAGAAAAGAGCAAAAACAGAAAGGATAAAGTAAGTAACGACATACTCGTATCTAACAAGCTTGGAAAGAGCCAAGCAACCTCCCATAGGCCACTCTGCTCACACAAGCATATTTTAGAAACATCGCGAGTCAGGTCAAGAAGGGCGCCTGTCACCCTCGGAACCACAGTCAAGCCAAACCAGAGTTTTAGTAGTGAGTCAACCACGGCTCACTTTGGGCTCAGTCACGGTGCCCCCTGCCTTCGGCTGTCTCCCTGCTAGACCCACAAGCAAGGGTGGGCTCCCTGCCTGCCAAGTCAACGTTCTGAATTCGTCTGCGAAGGTGTCCCCAAGTCAAGGAGAACAGGATCTTATGCTGAGATTATTCAGCCTGGATTGAAACTTAATTTTTGATTTACAGTCTACCGGATCCACGGGCTTAGCAGATTATGTGCTACAGCTACTGTACAAAGGATGTAAGAGGTGGGTATTAAACTATGATATTCTTGTGCTTACAGATGTGCAGTTAGGACGCATCTATAATTACGCATACCAGTTATTCATCAAAGCTGATCTACAAGGACTTCCGCCCAGACCAGGATGACATCTCAAAGGAATGTGGACTGGATTCATCTGCTCCTAAACTCAGACCGCTGCCTTCTACTCTGAACTGTGTAACTAGCTGACGTTTCACCGGGGAATTTACTGAGTCTGCTACAACAAAGCCTATGACGGCAGGGTCTGCGCTCCACTCCCAGCACTGCCGGCACGGCGGCTACTCACCGAGGCCCAGGGAAGCGGCGTACTGCTGGCTCAGCAGCGAGCTGGCTGCCAGCTGGCTGTAGGGCGGCATCCCTCGGAAGGGGCTGTAAGGCACGTGCGGCTGGAAGGATGACGCCGAGGCAGAGCCCAGGGAAGACTGAACAATGAGACACACGCATCAGAGCAGCACAAAAGAGACCGTCTAGGCAGGAGAGTCACTCTACTGTGTTCCTAAAGCGGTTAAACGGCCTTAGGACCGTGAGCTGCCAATAAGGTTTAAGCAGGTTTAAGCTGTCTTCTCCACACAAATTTCTTTCCCAGTTCCACCTGTCCACGTCATGCTAACAAGAACTTCCCCTAGATCAATTAAAACCTCCCAAAGGCTCCCCACGCCATAGGAAGTGTAGGCTTCACGGCAGGACTAAGATGCACCCCACCATCTGGGCTTCCCCCAAACGCACAGCCCTGTAACTGTGTGGGTGGGAATTAGCCGCAGTTCCCCAAGCGGCCACCTGCTGTCCTGCCCTCGGGAGCACGGCTGCCGCAGCGGGGCTGACCCTCCCCCCTTCACCTGGCTGCCTTGGCTCAGGTGCCTCCCTCCAACCTGCCAGAAGTCTGGCCCAGGCGCTCGCCACACACTCCAAGCACCTGCCACACGTCCTACCTTCTGGGGTGTGCGCTCAGCCCTGAAACCTCACACAGGATGAACCCCAAAGGAGCCAAATGTTTAAATGAACAAATGCAAAAACGGTTGGCCTGGGCCCCCTGGTAATCCTGGGCCAGGCGCGTCACCATGACCCAGCAGGCCAGCACGTGCCAGAGAGCTGCAGGGCAAGTGTCCCAGAGCACTCGGAGCCTGACACCTGGGGCAAGCCCTGTGCCCCGCTGGCACCTCCGCGACGCGGCGCCACTCCACTCGGGTTTCAGCTTCATCCCACCAAAAATGAAGAACAGGTGCCATTCCCCAGCACCACACCGACAGATACCGTAAGCCTCCCAGGGGCCCTGCGACAGCACGTGCCGTGTGCTTCCATGGGACGCCGGCAGCCTAGTGAAAACCAAGCCACTCTTCACGAGGAGGCTGTGGCTCGGGCGCCCGCGCCGGGCGCACTTACTTGGACAATGGCGGGGTCCTGAGGAAGCGTGTGCTGCGCCTTCGGAGGCTCGCACACAGTGATGTCTTTGATGTCGCTCCCCCGGAAGATGATGTACTCGTAGATTTCCTCCCTGGGGGGGGCGGGCCTCTCCGTGGGGCGGTCTTCAGTGCCAAAGGACCTCACTTGGGAGTGGAGAGAGGGACGCGCTGAGCCGCTGGCCCGGGCCGGCGCGCCCCATCAGCCCCACCAGCCGCCCGCAAGGCAGCAGGGGAGGCCGGAGGACTCGCGGCCCGGCCGCCAGCCACATGCAGCAGCGCGCAGGCCACCAGCTGTGACACTCCACAAGCTCTGGGTCACAGAGAGCACAAGGCTTCCCCCGTGGGGGCTCCCGTTCTCAAGGCCACACGCCGGGGGGCCAGGGCTCTCAGCCAGGCAAGGGCTGCGCGGCAAGTCCTCCTGCTCACAGGGCGCGGGCAGCTGACACCGCCAGCAGCTGGGTTTTGCCCGGAACCTCGCGGCACAGCGCCCCTGGGGAGTCCGCGTTCCCCAGGGGAGACGCTGTAAGGTGAGCCGGGTGCTGTCCTCCCCTCCCCCACAGCCAGCCTGGAGGAGCTGCTACAGGGACAGCAGAGAAGGGAGCCACACCACCAATCTCAGGGTCTACAAGAAATCCTGAACCTGAGGCTCACCCAAAAGGGGGGGCTCGCCTCTTCTCTGTGGACTCTGGGGCAGAGCTGGGCTCCACAAAAGCCTCTAGGTAACATGAGCCCAGCTCCTCAGTTAGAGAAACTTCTGTGCCTCAGTTTCTCTAACTGGAGTCTCCTGCGAAATGTAGTATTGTACCAAGAGTACAGGGGAGCACAAAACTTCCTAACATTCTGAGCGCATCCTGCAGGCCTGGGCTCCCTCCCACCGCAGAGCTGCACAGCACTCGCCCTGACACCCAAAGCTTCCCTTGCAGGCCCCAGGGAACCGGTGCCCACGGAGAACTCTGCAGAGAGGCACCCGGCCCATCTTCTCGGGGGCCACCTCTGCTTCGGCCAGCTCAGAACACATTCTGGACTCATCTACAGCCGCAAGAGAGCTGGCTTCCCAGCCTCCCAGCCGCTTCCGCGTGGCCATCGGCCAGTGGGGTGAGCCACGAAAGGGGACCCGCCGTCTGGACGTCCGCGCCCCGGTGGGAAACGGCTGAAGCTCGAGGCCTCGAGCTGCCAAGGACGCCCCCGTGCCGGCAGGCGGCTCCCTGACGCCCTGCTAGGGTTCGGGCTCCAGTCCCCGCCGCCTAATAGGTCCCGGCAGGGCGGGCGGGATCGTGTTTCCCGCCCCCGGGCCTCCCGGGGAGCCCCCGGGCCTCCCGGGGAGCCCCCGGGGACACCCTCCCGCCCCTCCGCCCGCCTCCCCGCAGGGCCCCGGCCTCGGCGCCAGCGGCCCCTCCGCCCTCCCGGCCGGGGAGGGGGAAGCCCGGCCTCGGGAGCGCGGCCCCAGGGCCATTCCGGGCGGCGGACCCCGGCAGCCCCGCCGAGGCCGACCGCGCGGGGAAGACCCCCCCCCGGCCGCGGCGGGCGCCCCGCGCACAATAACGCCGCGGGCGGAGCGCGGCCCGGGCCTTTGTGCCGCCGGCAGAGCGCGCTCGCAGGGCAGGGCGGCCCGGCTCCCTCGCGGCCCCCCGCCCGGCCCGCAGCCCCGGGAGCCCCGCAGCCCCGCAGCCCCGCAGCCCCGCAGCCTCGGGAGCCCCGGGCGCGGCGGGCGGGGGGCGGGGCGCGGGCCGCGGGCGCCGCGGGGCGGTTGGGCGGGGCGCGGCGCGGGCCGGTACCTTTGGCGAGCGCCACGGTGGAGTTGTCGGTGTCGATGGTGTAGAGGATGCCCTCGTAGCGGATCTGCGCCTTGGAGATGAGGCTGATCTTGCTGCCCAGGTACGGGGTGCCCGAGGAGCCGCTCATGGCGCCGGCCGCCGCTCCTGCCGGCGCTCGCTCGCCGCCCTCCGCCCTCAGCCCCGCCGCCGCGGCGCCTCCTCACCGCCGCCCGAGGGGCCTGCGCCGGGGACCGGGCGAGCGAAGGCGGGGCGCGCGCGGCCGAGGGCTCGCAGCGGAGCGCGGGGGAGGAGGGGCCGCCGCAGCCTCATCCGGGGCCTCGCGCCGCGACGCTCCGCCCCCGCACGCTCACCTCCCATTGGCTCGCCGCGCCGTCCCC
>JAQZBX010112615.1:0-10181 GCA_029593785.1 Cabassous unicinctus | reverse complement strand
AAAAAAAAAAAAAAAAAAGCTAGCTGCTATACACACATATAGAACACCATAAGTGCCCATAAGAGAATGAACAAAGAAAGGACTACTTCATTCTAACTGGAAGCATTAGAAGTTTTCTCAGAGGAGGGAGAATCTGAACTAGATCTTGAAGGATGAGCAGAATTATGACAGGTAGAGGAAGGGTGGAAGGGCGTCTCATCATCAGGGAACAGAATATGCAAAGACAAAGAAGCTCGCAAAGGTGAATCTGGTAAGAACCACCTGTGGGAAGGAAGTGTGTGTGGTGGCTGATGTGCAGCAGCACTGGCTGTTAACATTCTGAAATATTTCCACAGGGGCTATAACCAGCAGCTGCCCCAAGCCTCCTGAGTGCTTCCCTGCCTTCGGGCTGTCTCAGCTGCCTGCCCCCTGCACTGGCAACCCCAGGACCTCCCCACAATCCAGCAACTCCAGGGTCAATGTCTGCTCAGATCCCTTCTGAGTGGTTGGTGCCCAGGCCTTCCCTGCTGTTGTGAATTCACCCTGGTCAAAGGAGAATAACGCTGGGGGCTGACGAAGCAGGAAAAGCAATCTGGGGCCAGATCTGAGAACGCCAGACAAGAAATGGGGGCTCTCTTCGCCAAGACAATAGCCCCAAACCTTTAAAACTGTGCCTTTCCATATTTGAGCACACACCCCAATATCTGTTTGTTTATTTAGAAACATAGTTTTGATAGTGCTCTTCTGTACAGTCTAAAGCATACATGCAAAAATAGAAGGAAAAAATGAGATAAAAATGAATAGGAATTGAAGTCAGAGCATTTTCCGTCCACATTGTGGCGAGCCATGTTGGTGTCCCCCTTGGGCACGAGTGTACCCTGGTGGTGAGGGTACCATCTAAATGGAGAAGCTGGGGCTGGGCCGTGAATTTACCCTTTGCTTTGGAACGGGGCAAGAGGGCCATAAGGGAGGAAACAGCTATAAAAGACATTACCCAGAAGAAGATCCAGAAAGACCCCCAAATATTTTCAAACCTTACCACTACGCCTTGTTTCACACGCATTTGTAAGCTACTGTGATGTCACTTTCTTGGTGCCAAAGCAATGTTGCACAAGGTGGGTATGTGACTGGATAAGGTGGTGGAGCTTTGGGTGTGGTGAGAAGAAATAGGGAAGCCATTTGGAGGGGAAGAAGGGCCTGGGAACCCAAGGAAAGAGCAGCCAGAGGTTGGGAGCCCCGAGCCTCTGAGGAAGGGGCGGGAGCTCCTGGCCAGGTCAGCGCAGAACCTGTGGGCAGCTTCAGCACCTGAGCAGGTTGCAGGCGCAGCTTGGTCCATGGTGTCTGAGTGGACAGCGGTGGCTGAGGACATCTGTCTCTTCCTCCAGGGGCTTTGGGAATGGCACAAGGATCACCTCCTTAACTAGGAGGTGACAGGCTGCCCAAGCTGTCTGGCAATGCCCGTTCTTCCCACCTCCAAAGAGGGGTCAGTGGAGGCACTGTCCCAGGGAGGTGATCCCAGTGCACCAAAGTCAGGTAGAGGACACGGGGAGTCAGGCCCTTTATCACCAGCCTATTCAGAGAAGTCTTGGACCTGATGGAGGTGAACACCTGAAGTTCCAGGCACTCCGTGAAACAAGTGCAGGGGATCTCTGGGTTAATCTGACTGAATGGTTGCAACCCCAAGTATTTACTGAGCCCGTCCATTTCACTAAAGGTTCTTGCCCAGTCAGTAACTAACATTTAGGGAGTATTTACCATGACTGTCACAGTGCTAGTAGCTTCATCTGCTAACTTATTTAATCCTCACATCAAGTCTAAGGGAGCAGTGCTGTTTTCACCACCCAGTTTACAGATAAAGAAACAGAGATACAAAGCAGGTAAGTGGCTGGCCTGAGCCACACAGGTAGAAAGTGGCGGAGCTGGTATTTGAACCCAGGGTCTCGAGGTAGAATCTGTGTCTTCCTGCCTGAGGCTGGTGGGAGAATTGTCAGGTAACTTCACAGCCCTGCCTGGGAACTGCAACCGGCGTGCGCCTTGACTGAAGATTTCCCCACATCTTGCAAAGACTGTCCCGATAAAGGAAATGACATGGGTTTTATTATATGTTTTTTATTTATTTTTATTTTGGTGTCTTGGTTTTAAATATTAAAAGGAGGAAAGGTCTGTCTTTATTGTCACTGCCTCTTCAGGGCTGGGCACAGAAAAGTGTTGAAAGTGCAATCAGCATAAAACTGGGGGGTCCTTGGGCCCAGTCTATGCATGATGTCTATTCAAAGAAACAGCAGTCTTACCGCTATGCAAATAAATGCCCTCCAGAGAAACTACTGAGAGCAATTCCAAGTTTTAGCCCTCAAGAAATCACTAAAGGTGGAGGGGCCAGGGGAAGAAGGAAAATGTGTTCTTAATGCACAAGAAATCATTTTTGAAAATCCTGTCCTCACTGAAACTAGTTTTGATGTCTCCCAGAGACCTGGCACCTGCCCTAGAACATTCTTTAGCTCCCCCAGCCCCAGCTGTTCAACCGAAGCCGCCTTCAAAAGCTCATCCTGCACAGCTCTTCTCTTCAACTGGCCCCTCTTTTTCACATGCTCACCTCAGTAAACCTTGGCCTTGTCCAGAAACAAAACTGCTATCACCCCTTTTCCAGCTCTGCCTCTCTTGACCTTTTCTGTCTGCTGTCTCTGTGTGGTGAGCCCCCCAGAACAAGCTGGCAAAGAGAGGGTTAAAAACCTTTGTTCTTGTTGAAAACGTGTAAGTAAAAAGCCCTCTGCTGCAAGCTTCGACCTTTGTCCAAGTCTGGGACCACTGGCTCCCAGGCTGGCAGGGACTGTGGAATTGCACCTGGTGGTTTTTGGATTCTGATTGGGTGGTGAAATGGGTACAGTTTGGGGCTGGACCCTCTCCTCTCAGGAGCCTGGGCTTTTTGTCCCCCCACCCTCACCCCGAAGCTCTCCTTGAGGTTTGGGGGTTATTCCCCCATCGCACCCCAGGGTGGTACCTAATTTTGGACCTGTGATCTCATTCCCTGTGCTTCCCCACGTCCTCCCTGTCCCTCCCCTCCCCTCTTCCATTGGACTTTAAGCCACTCCTTGCAGAAACCTGCCCTAAGTCACCATCTTCTGTTTAGATTAGAAGTTTGATGGTCTATATGAGAGTCGTGAAAGTCTTCATTATTACTCTATTCTAATGATAATGGAACCATTTATTTCCATTCAGTGCATTCACTCTAAATCTTCCTCCTTCTCTGCCTATTAGATGTTGCCAGGTTACATGCTTGCTAGTTAATTTGCATGGAGTCTTCTCATAGCCCTTTTCTTTAACACATGATTGAATGCAAAAAAGTCTCCAACTTTCATAAGATTTGACATTACATACAACCCGCTGGACACCACACTGTAATTTAAAAAAAAAAAAAGCTTAAATAAAACAAAATGGAGTAATAAAATGAGATAATGACATTTCTCCATTTATCTGCCCATTTCTCGTCCCCTTCTTTGTTCACTTCTAAAAAGAAGCATTCTAATTCTTGTCATCTTTCCGCTCAAGGACTTTTCATGAGCTAAACTGACTTCTTCACCTGGGGACTTCTGAACTGAATTGAAATCTCCAGTCCTGCCCTAAGATTCCCATCCTTAAGCATCGGACTGATCCCAACAGATGGCGCCAGGCCCCCTAATTTCTCTCTATGGCCTTTTGGGCAGGGAGAAGGAGGAGGGGGAGGAGCAGAAGGAGGAGGGAGGGGAAGAGGAGGTGCGGGGAGAGGCCCAATGGCAGAAGAACTGCCGAGCCTGGGCCAATATTTCTTCTGGCATCTGGAATGCATTAAAAACAACCCACAATTCTGTTTAGAAGAGAGTGAAGGAGAGAGAGAGATGGAAATAGGGAGCCTCGGAAGGGGAAGGGGAAGGAGATGCTGAGCAGCCTGGGTCACCGGTACTGGGAAGGGTGTGCCTCTGTCTCTCTGGCCCGTCCAGCCCCCGCCCCATCCCCCCGCCCCCCATCCGCTCCGTGGATGGGGCAACACCTCCCGGAGGAAGGAAGCGAGGAGCCAAAGGATTCCAAACAAAGGATGGCATGACTGATGGGATCCCCAGAGCTCTCCTCTGGCCCCCTGTTCCCCCTTTTACTGGCATCGTCGTCCCTCCTGGGCGGGGGACAAAGAGGGAAGGGGTGGAGGCCCTCCACCTTCCTCCTTGGCACGCAGCTTTGTCAGTCTGCAGAATGACATACCCTTACTCCCGCGGGTGACTAATAGGTAAGGCTTGCAGGGGTGTCAAATTCCAGAAAATACAGTCCCTTCCCTCCTTGGATTTCACTTTTCATTTCCCCCTGCACATTCATGATGAAAAGCAGTTTTAGCAGTTGATTGATTTCACTCCTTAGTGCCTAACGGGCTGGGGGACCAACTGGCAACTGAGGTCTAGACACAGCTCCATGGGAAGGAGGGCAGAGGGGGAGGACATAGAGGGACAGGGTGGGGGTGGGGGTGGGCCAGCTGAGCATCCTCTCTAGGCTATGCCTCAGATGAGATATATCTCAGGTTTGGGGAGCCTCCTGGGCTTGCACTTGGCCTCCCATAGGAATTCTGAATTCTTCCTACTTCTGGGGCCAGAGGATGCCTTCAGGCTGCCTATGGTGGGGGAGGGGCTGCGCCAGGCTGCCTTGGCTGGCCTGTTTGTAGCTGGGTCAGCTACAAAGGTGGGAGGGGTCCCACCTGTTCTCAAGGTGGGTGGTGGCTTCCTAAATCTGATTGTTTTATACCTTTCCACCTAAATCACAGTATTTCCAACTCAATCTCACCAGCGGTGGCTGCCCCAACGTGGACAACTTCGTCATCCGCTTCCTGCTCAGGTAGGAGGCATCTTGGTGGAAGTGTGCGGAAGAATGAACTTGAAGCCGTGAGCTGGAGCCACCAGGCCAGGCGAAGCAGACTGTGCAGTCCTCTGCCCTGCCATGTTTTCCCCAGGAGCCTCCCTGAGATGCCATGAGGCTCCTGATTGGGGGAATATTGCAGTGGGTCACACAAGTATGATGCTCTGTTCTTCCCCCAGTGACTCATTGGATGAAATAGAAACCATTGTTCACAGGTCACCAAGTTAGTGCAAGGTTGAATAGGGAATTCATCTCTAAATGGTCAGAATGAACTTCAAGAGGAATAAAAGGCAGATGAAATGGATTTGGTGATTATAGTAACTATCAAGTTGAAATGAGTCATTAGGATGGACATTGATGAATAGAAGCAGGTTCTGGGAAAGCCATGACAGAAATGCTTCGGCTACATCTGGTACCATCCATGCTGCTATTAGAGAACTCTCAAGTCTTGGACTAAGAAATTTAAGGTCACTATGCATCATAGCTAAACAAATTATAAGCTCCTTAAGGGCAGACATTGCACCTTCTACATCTTTCACATCTCCACCGGGCAGAAAAATTAATAATTGTGTACATACTTATATTTTTACACATGATAAGTTTTCAATAAATTCTTCTTGGAAGAGTCTCCCATAATACTGTATGGCCTGAATTGTCAGACCTTCCATAACTATGTCCACTCTTTCTTTTCTTTCCACTTAACAGTCCTCTCCTTTCTCTCTAACTCCTGAGGCAGAGTGGGGTGAAAATCATGTGGGATTTGGAGTCAAGTGATTCCTAGGGTCGGACCCCAGCTCAGCAACAGACTGTTGTCTTAACCAAGGCACTTATATACTGTGTGCTGCAGTTTTTATCCACACAATGGAGATGGTGACAAGGACCTCTCAGGGTTGTTTTAGGGCTAAAAGGGATTATGTGGACCATAGAACCTTACAAGGTATTCTAGGATGGGCTGGTGGTATTCCATAATATTTGACCCTTTCAAATTGTGTCAAATAAAAACTGTGTAGAACAAATGGTAACATGCTGTGTTGACAATGGGGGACAATTTCATTTTAAATAAAAATAAGACAGAAAAGGTGTATGGGGTAGATTGAATTATGTACTCCAGTTTAGACATCCTCTTAATCATGAACACCCTAGAGCCAGTGTCTGAGGTTAAGTCCCATCCCTGGTGCTGTGTGATTTTGGGCAGGTCACTTAATATCTCTGGGCCTCAGGTTCCTTTTTTGAAAAATGGGCATAATATGGCATCTACTGTGTCTTAAAATTTTTTGGGTGCTGTAACGAAGTACTGCAAATTTGATGGGTTAAAACAACACATTTATTGTCTCACATTTCTGGAGGCCAGAGAAGTCTGACATGAAGGTGTCAGCAAGGCTGTGCTCCATCTGAAACCTGTAGGGAAGAAGGCTTCCTTGCCTCTTCCTAGCTCCTGGTTCCTTGGCTGACAGCTACAGTACTTCAATCTCTGCCACATCGTCACATGGCGTTCTGCCCAGTGTCTCTGTCCAAATTTCCCTCTTCTTATAAGGACACCAGTCATGTTGGATTAGGGTCTCACCCTAATCCAATTTGGCCATATTTTAACCAGTCACATCTTCAAAGACCCTGTTGCCAAATAAGGTCAAATTCGTGGGACCTTGGGTTAGGTCCTGAATATATCTTTTTGGGGGGATCAAAATTCAACCCATAACATAACCCATTGTGCTGTTTGTTGGATTAAATGAATTAATGCTTAGAAAGTGCTAGATACTGGGTAAGTGCTCAGTAATATTAGCTAGTATATATGTTGTCACATCTTACCCCAAATCTGGCTCTCCCGTTCTGTGGGAGAGGGAATGGGGGGTGACTGGGTCAGGCTACACCAGGTCCTCCAGACCAATTTTCTCCAAAGTGGGCAAGCATGTACCCTGCTTGAAGGGTACTCAATGTATTTTTTGGGATATGGGGTGTCTTAGTTTGCCTGGACTGCTATGGCAAATACCACAGAATGGGTTGGGTTAAACAACTATAATTTATTGTCTCGCAGTTTTGGAGACTAAAAGTCCAGCATCAAGATATCCCCAGGTCATGCTCTCTCTTGGAGTCTGTAGCATTCTGGTGCTGTTTTGCCAGCAACCCTTGGGGTTCCTTGGCTTGTAGATGCATCTCTGCTTCCATCACATGGCTTCTCCTCTGGCTTCTACTTTTCCTGCTCCTTCATCTGTATCTCTGAATCGATTTCCTCTCCTTGTAAAAACTCCAGTCATATGGATTCAGGGCCACCCTGATTCAATTTGGCCTCATCTAAATAGGATCTTCAAAGATCATCTTCACAAATGAGATCTGGGGGTTAGGACTTGAACATATTTTTATGAGGGACATAATTCCCAAAATGAGAAGGAAAACTTGAACTTCTGCATCAGGGTCTATGTGTTCACCAAAACCAATAATATTTTCCTCCCACATGCAGCTGGACCACACTGCCCAGCCTCCCTTGCAGTTAGGAGGCATCACATGACTGCATTATGACCAAAGGAATTAGAGTTGCTATGTTGCATGCTCTTCCAGGTTTGGTTCTTGAACTACCCTTGCACAATCTTTCATTCTTTCTCCATCCACTGGTTGAATGAAGAAGACCCTGAAGCCCTAGAGGAGACATGATCTTGTGTCCTTCAACTAATGCTGGATACAGAACCCATCTACCAACCAACACTGGATTCTGACATGCACAAGAAACCAACTTGATTGTGTCAAGCTACTGAAATGTGGGGATTATTTGTTATAGAAGCTATCCTATACTAACTAATTCAACTCCTATTGAAATTGATTTAAAAAAATATCTTTAAAAATTTTCCATCTTTTGGTGTACATGGTTCAATGTACATAATGTATTGATATATACAGTAGTACATGTATATAATTTAATGCTCAAACATTTTTACTGATACATGTCTACTCCAGACTGTTGGAATCAACTATTTCTTACTCAGATCCTGTCCCCCCAACCCCACCCCAGGCTGGAGCCCCTTACCTCCTTCCCACCTCCCAGGTCACAATGTTATGTTTTATTTCCTTGCTGGATTCTGCTATCATCTTGGATGAAATCAGTACTGGAAAAAAACACAAAAAAACCAACACCTTTTTAAAAAGAGAGTGTTAGTAGTAGATAAAAACAGCCTGCCTTAGGAGTTAGAAGACCGGGGTTTTAGTCCCAATTCTACTAGCTTGGTAACAACAGGCAGGACATTTCAAGCCTCTGGTGCCTGAGTCCTCATCTGCAGCATGACGTAGCTGGACTGGGTAATTTTGGAAGGACTTTTCTGCTCTAACATCTGATGAGCTCGGTAGTCTCTTGGTTTATGTGTGCTTAATTTTGGAGTAAACTTTAAAGGATGGATTTTAAAACAATTGTGTTTGTATACTTACTGTCTCTCCATTCTCCCAGAGAAAAGAAGGACTTGCTTTTGTCATAACTATAATTTGACTAGATTAATTTGTTACTTCCTGGGAATTTGCATCTGTATGGAAATCCTCAAGATAGGACTTTGTCAGAAACTGTTTATTTTCTTTGAACAAGAGGAACCCATAGATTCCTAGGACCTCTAACTTACAGTAATGCTTTCCAATTCTTGAGCTTCACTCTTGTTTCTGTAAAGGAAGTTTTAGTATTTCTGAAGACCCCAAAGCCCAAATATCCTGTTCCAAGGATATGTTCTAAATTTCAGATGTTTGTTCTCAACCTCCAAATGTCTCTTGGGCCAAAGTATTCCAGCACAGACACTGGGCATGTGTTTGTGTTGTTTTTAGGATGAAAGCCAAGGCCAGAATTCTGTTTCTGTTTTTGGATTTTTAATAGTCTGATTTAGGTGCCTCAAGATTAAGTATCCTTTCTTCTCTTGAGCCCTACCTCACCTACAGGATAAAAATCTACATCTTCCTTTGAGCATATACATTTCTATGTAAGTTCAGTAGTGCAGGGAGATTTACATTTTCAAACTGTGTTCTCAACTTTGCAATAAATGAAGATTTATTTATAATAATCCTTACATCATTATTGTCATCACCATCATCAGATTCCCAATTCTGAGGTTCATCATCATCATCATCATCATCATTAGTTTCCCAATTCTGAGGAGAAAACAGAAACTTGCCAATTCAGAGTACACTTTAGTCACTTCAGATTTTTTTTTTTTTTTGCTTTAATTCAAGTTTGGAGATTTCCCACCTATCCATGCTTTTCCAGAGAGACATATAACCTTTCCAGAGGTTAGATACCCATTATCTAACATTGGAGTGGTGGCTGGGGAGTCATCCTCCCTAAGAGTTATGGGTCCAAACTGGTACCCACTGATGTTTCCTTATCCCTTTCTAGCCTCCAGTTATTGAATCCTCACTGCACAGATTTTGGCATCCTGGCCCTCAGATCCCAGTCTGTTGGCTCTCAGACTCATGTCTGATCCTCTTTCCACCACGTGGGAGAACAAGCATGTGATGGCCCCCTGAACCCCAGTGGGGTGGGCAAGGATGCAGTTCTATGCAGGAGTCTCTGCTTCACCATCCTGAGGGCCAATTTCCAATGGGGGTGGGATAGTCTCACCTAAAAGGAGATTAGAAACTCTCTTTGGTATGGAGGGAAGATGAATGGGTAGCTAAAGAGTTAAGGTCTCTTCGAAGCTCCTGCCTGGCCTCCTGCAAGGTTAACTCCAAAGCCTGGGATGGGGGAGTAATAGAGACCTCAAATGCATTTGGACACCCAACAGTAAGGACAACTTGGGTTGTGCTTGCCCTCTGTGATCCTGAAGGGCAGAAATCCCCACTGCTCAACTCCATTCCCTCTGATTAGGAATGTAGCTTTTGCCTTGAAAATCTACCTTTGTCCATCAGGGAGATGCATTTCCCCAAAAGCGACTTGAAAATCATGAGAATGGCCTTTCCTGACATCATTTTCTTCAAGAAAAACAATTTAAGTAAAGTACTCCTTTCAAAACCTCAAGTAAGTACTTTTCCCCTTGAGTGCCTAACTCAGACTCATGAGAAGGTGAACTTTCAGTGACCACAAGTTGACCATCTTCACAGTTTTCATGATTTACTTCAACACTGAGTCATGACTGGGAGTCGGTCTGTTGGCAACCGCCTAGTCTCTGTGGACCAGGCAGGGTGCAGATGGGCAGCACAGATCCTGGTTCTCCATCATAAGGGGGCAGGGTACTTTGATGCACATCACAGCTCAGAAAATATCATTAGCTTAATAGCATCATCATTATCAGTATCATCATCATCAACAACAACAAGATGCCTACAAAATCTCTTGTCCTATGGCATGGATTTTCAAGGAAGAGAGAACA